>RJWT010032730.1:0-14055 GCA_004365215.1 Cuniculus paca | reverse complement strand
GGAGAGGGCAATCTCTGGCATCCAACCCAAGCAGCGCAATTCCACAAGAGGAAAACATGGAGATCGAGAATTGCACACCTGAAATGACTGAAGTGATGTCAACTGAAGTGAAGAAACAACTTCAGGAAGCTATAAGAGAAATTAGAACAGAAATTCTATCCCAGGTAAAACAAGAAATGAAAACCATAATAAAAGAAATACTAAGCATCTCTAAAGAAGACACAGATTAAAAATAGAGGAGCATAGTAAAATGAGGGAAACCATGAATGAACAGCATAAGAGAGATTTAGAATGTATGAAACAGATTCAAAGAGATATCCAGAAAATTAAAAACTCATTTGAAAGCTGGCAAGTTCACTTGAAAGAAACTGAAGACAGACTTTCAAAGCTTGAATACAGGTTTTCAGCCTGTGATTGTGAAAGGAAAGATCTCTTAAAAATAACAAGGTCTCAGGAAGTAGCAATTCAACAGCTGGTGGACAACTCAAAGAATCATAATTTAAGAATTAACAATGTGAGTGAAGAAGCAGGTGTCAAGACAAATGACATCAGGACCTTATTTACAGATAAAATTTATCAAAACTTCCCAAGCATGAAAAAAGAATATGACATTCAAATAAGTGATGCATATAGAACTCCAGCTAGCCATAACCAAAACAAATCTACACCCTGACATATAATAATCAAGATCCCAGAAATTCAACTCAAGAACAGAATATTACAAAGTGTTAGAGAAAAGAAACAGATCACCTATAAAGGAAAACCCATCAGAATCACGGCAGACTTCTCAGCACGAACCATCAAGTCAAGAAGAGGCTGGAGTGAAGTAATGCAAGTCCTGAAAGAAAACAACTTCCAACCAAGACTGATGTACCCTGCAAAACTTTCTTTCAAAATTAATGGAGAAACAAGATACTTCCATGACAAAGAACAACTCAAGGAATTCATGACCACCAAACCAACCCTACAAAGATTACTAAAGGACATTTTAGAGAGAGAAAAAGTACCACAGTCTCAGGAACAATGACAGAGGGGAACCATCAAGGGGACCCAGTCGATTGAATGGAGAGGGAAAATAGGCAGCCAATGGCGGGAAAATAGCATGACAGAGACAATGCAGTGCAAGAGGGCCTGAAGGCACCAATAGAAACAGAGGCATAGTGGATCAGGAGACAGGATCCATCAATATGCTCTATACAAGAAACACATTTAGCTAGAAAGAAAATTCATAGACTGAAAGTCAAAGGAGAGAGAACAATGCCCTATGTGACAGGGAGCCAGAAAAAAAAAATAGTGGTAGCCTGCCCATTAATTGCAGAATGGATAAGAAAGACATGGTATTTTACATGGTGGAAACCAACTCAGCTATAAAAGAAGATAACCTCAAAGCTCTTGTAGGCAAATAGAGGCAACTGGTAATAGTGCTCATGGATGTAAAGGATCAGAGTCACAAGGGTGAATTTTGTGTTGTCTCCATAGCATAACAAACTAAAGGTGTTAGTGGGATCCAAAATGCACAATACATATTAGGAAAGTCAAAGGGGAGGAATTATCTAAAAAGGGAAGGAAATGACCACAATTAATCTATTATCATGATTTGAAATTCAGATTATATTCATAGTTCTGATTAGTTTCATTTTATTCTGACTTGTTTGATTTTATTATACTTGATGGCATGGACAGCTATTTTTTTTTTATTTTTTAACTTTTTTTGCGGCACCAGGGATTGAATTTACGACCTTGCGCTTGCCATGCAGGCGCTTAGGCCACTGAGCTAGATCCCCAGCCCTTGGACAGCTATTTTAAAGATAACAAAATATATAATTGCAGCCATCGAGGAAGTCCAATTATCTTGTTTAGAAACTCTGTATGGCTTTCATTGTTTGTTTTGATTGATTTTACTCTATTCTGTGTGGTTTGATTGTAATATGTCTGAAGGTGTAGGCAACTATTCTGAAGATAACAAACATTATGGTAGCCAATGCTGTTTTGCTAGTATCTTGAACTTCTCTATTGCTTACATTGTTCTGTTTTGTTTTGTTATGTTTTGTTTCGTTTCTACTGTTTTAGTTTGTTGTATTTTGTTTGATTTTACTTATCCCTGATGGTATGGGCAGCTATATTGCAGATAACAAGAGGCATTATGGTAGCCTTATCGATTGCTTTTTACCCTGTTTAGAAGTCATGTACCATGTTCATTGCTTTATTTTCATTGACTTTACTCTGTTTTATTTTGTTTGGTTGTATTCTTTTCAAAAGAAAAAAGATAAAGAAAAAAAGAAAATTGGACAGAAACTTAATAAAATTAGAAGAGCATTCATAAAAGAGAACTTCTAAATAATAGAGTTCCAGGAAGGAAAACAGAAATAAAAGAGCCGTAATACAGCGAAATAAATAACCAAGGACAAATTCTGAGGACCAAAAAATATGAATTACCAGATTGACCATTCTCTACTCTGACATAGTACTGTCCATGAGACACATTTATACCAGACCCATCACATGATGATGCCCATCACTAGGGACAATGATACTATGTCATAAGTTTTAAGGGCAAAGGATTATTCAAGTATTTCATACAATGATCAAGAATTAGAATGACAGATTTTTTAACACTAAAGTGGAAGCTAAAAGAGTGAGGAGCACTGTAATAGGAATTGCAAAGAGACATAGTCTACAGTTTAGAATTCTAGACACAGCCACTCCAGCACAGTGACATATGTCTATAATCCCAGCTACTCAAGAGGCTGAGGCAGGAGGATGGTAAGTTCCAGGACAGCCTGGGAAAATGGTCAAAACCCTGTCCCAAAATTTAAAAATATATATATTTATATATATGAAATAGGAAGAGGTCTGCTGGGAATGTAGTTCAATGGTAGAGTGCTTGCCTAGCAAGCACAAGGTTCTGAAATCAATCCTCAGAACCACTCTCTCACCCCACCCCCTGGAAAAAAAAACCAAACACAGTCAAACCAGCAATTATGAAAGACAGTATGAAGAAGCAGACACCTCAGAGCAGGTGACAGCAGCGATCTCAGGACAGCAGGTTGTGCACCAGGCCAACAAATTTACAGGGAAGCAGGGATATGTGGAGAGAGTATTTCTGTGTTGGGAGAAAAGTTAAAAATATAATAGAAGCAATAGCATCAGCAGCAATAGTAATGGTGGTGGTATTATTGAAAAACCTAATGTGACTTAGACATGTCCAAAGAAAGGAAAAATTGTGAAGAAAAAAAATGAAGTTAAACAACATAAGAATATTTATAAAAAACCAGTAATAGATGACTGACAGTAAAGTAAAATTGCAGATTGTATAAAACGTCTAACTCTGTCTTAAAACAAATGCATTTATTGATTTAAATGTTCACATTCCACTTTGTTGTATGCTGCTAGGCCATGTTCTCTGGCCCTTTGCAGACTGACTTGTATGTTCTTTCCAGCTGTGGCCTATGTGTCATTTTTCTCTCAATTACTCCCTGCAACGGGCAGCATTGATTTGAAACCATTTAGTGGTTTTTGTAAAAACTTTGGCAACATTGTCAAACTTTTATTAAAATTTTGCTCTTTAAAAATTTCAAATTATGTCCTCTGAGGAAAGGTATTGGCAATTCTCTGTGAATGCTCTGCAAAGTAAAATTAATCTTTAATAATTACATACAGAAAAGGCAACTTGGAACTCTGCAGAACTAGAGACTTCCCTATCCATCTGGTACAACTCATGCCCGATTTACCAATTAGTACAAATTTAATAGAAGGAAATGTCTTTACATTAACAAACAAAAAAGCCCCTGACCTAGCTTACTACACACTTTAGGAGTCAATCTTGATATCCATTCCATAAAAGGAATTACATGAGAAGAAATTATAATCTTTATTAAACCAAGATATATTGTTTTTCACTCAATCTCTGAAGGTGAAAGCCACCAAAACCCCTTTTCTCCTCGCCGCACATTCTAAGGTTGGGTCAGATACCGTAGCTCAAGGCCCTCATTCACAGGAAAGGGTTAGCAGGCCTTCTTCAAGGCCAGTTTGTAAATCACACACCTGTGAACTGTCTGGCATATTTGTTTGAAAAATGCAAATTCTTAGGTCCTGCCACAAAACAACTAATTCAAAACCTCTATAATATTTCTGGAAATGTGGCTTTTTAACATTAGTAGGCGCCCCGTGGGTCTTATGAACTGAAATTTAAAGGTGTACTGCTACAGTGCATGAGATCTGAACATCCGGGCATCTCAGCGTCTTAGTGGCACAACGTTCATGCGACAGCAAGGGACTGTCACTCTCAGAGGCGGAAAACAGAAGAGAAGTACACCACTAAGATACAAGCTTGCAGGGAGTGATCAAGATTAGAAGGCTTAAAACAAAAAATGTTCTCAATTTTCTGCTGAAGTAGAGCTCTGTGATGGTGCATAGATATTCTTAGATCCTAACGCTGTTTTCCTATTTTAATAGTTCTAATTTTATAAATGTTGATTTCAAGTAATGCAGTGATATTCAGCAATATGTGTGATGTGTTTTGATGTCTTGAACAGTTAACACTGAGTATAACTACTTACGTAAGAAAAGTAACTCTAGCTTAAACCAGACAGCAGGTTTCTTTTCCTTTCCCGTGGTTAAGCAGCTTCATGACTTCTCCAGGCTCCTGCTGCACCATCGAACAGTCAGGGTATGAGTTTATGCTTATGAGCACTCCAGCCATCGTACTTTGTTACGGGAAGCCAAAAGCACTAATGCCAAAGTTACGCACATCACCCGAGCCATTCTTCTTTTGAAGGTGACTTCTTAGAAGCCCTATGCAACAAATTCCATCTACATTTCAATTAAGTTTCTAGTATCCATCCAAAGTAATCGACAAACTATAGCTTGCTTTGAATACATTGCAGTCTTCAACAAAATTGGAGTTTCATTGCTCAGAAAAAAGGAGAAAATGATATTGAATAGGTACCTGTAGATTCTCTCTGGTACTTAATATTTGACTGTGGGAAATTTATCCATCCTTTTTAAGCCTCAGTTTTCTTGTCTATGAAATGAGAAGCAATAACTACTTTTTAAGATTGTTACAATGTTTATAAAAGAGCATCATGTGAAAGATTTGATACACAACAGAGATTTAATAAATGAAAGGATTGATCAAAAAAAGTCGTAACTTCCAAAACATATTTCTGAATTTGCTGGACAATATTGCAGGCAAGGTTAATTATCTGGCCACATGTAATACCCTCAAGTACTGGAAAAACATCATGCTGCTTTTCCAGTTCTGTTCAAGTATTTCAATTCTGTCTCCTTTCATTACCTCTATCTTACCCTCTGGGAAAGCAGTGATTAGAAATTAACAGACTCTTACAAAGCTCATCAACTGCAAAATAAAACTAAGTATCTAGTAATAATGGAAAACACTAATAATAAAGAGATCTACTCAGTATATGTGATGGACAATCCAAATCCTTATGACCCTTTACTCCACCAAAATAACGGTCTTATTAGCCTCATAGACATTTTGCCTTAACATTTTCCATCTTAAAAATCACAAGTGCAGACTTCTCCAGTAATGTCTTTACAAATAGACTGCAAGATGTAAGCACAGCTATTTCATTAATTGTTTGTCTACACGTTTTTGTAAATCCCATCACAATATGCATGCCTCTTTGAAATGTGATCTATTGTTTTTCCATCCAGACCAGATTCCCTTTGATTCATTTCAATTTTAGTTTGATGCATGGTGACAGAGAGGGGTCCAGGAATGTTATTGATTTTTGAGTGTTGACTTTGTATCCAGCCACACAACTGAATTTGGTTATTAGATCTGGAAGTCTTTTGGTAGAGTTTTTGGGGCCTTCTATGTAGAGTACAATGTCATCTGCAAATTATAGTTTAACTTTTTCCTTTCCTATCCTTATTCCTTTTTATTTCTCTCTCTTCTCTAATTGTTCTAATGTTTCCAGAACTATATTGAATAGGAGTGGTGACAGTAGACATTCTTGCCTTGTTCCTGATTTTAGAGTGAAGGCTTTCAGCTTTTGTTCATTTAGTATGAGGTTGGCTGTTGGTTTGTCATAGATGGATTTTTATCGGGTTTAGATAAAGACTATTTCAATTTCTGTAGAATTTTTATCATGAATGGGTGTTGGACTTGTCAAATGCTTTTTCTGCATCTATTGAGATGATCGTGTGATTTCTGTCTTTGGCTCTGTTGATATGGTGTATTACATTTATTGATTTTTGTGTGTTGAACCATCCCTGCATCCCTGGGATGAATTCTACTTGGTTGTGGTATATAATCTTGATGATTTGCTTTATTTTGTTTGCCAGTATCTTATTGAGGATTTGTGCATCTGTGCCACTAGGGAGATTGGGTTATACTTCTCTTTTTTGGTTGGCTCTTTCTCTGGGTAATGCTTGCTTCCAGGAATAGTTTTGGGAGTCTTGCATCTCTTTCAATTTCATTAAAAAGTCTGAAGAGTAATGGCATTAGATCTTTAAATTTCTTGTAGGATTCAGCAGTGAATCAATCAGGACATGGGCTTTTTTTTTGTTAGCAGGTTTTTAATTACTTCTTCAATTTCATTGACTGATATTTGAGAAATGCAAATTAAAACAATGCTGAGACTGCATCTCACTCCAGAAAGAATGGTTATTATCAATCAACCAATAACAAGTGCTGACAGGCTTGTGGGGAAAAATGAACCTTTCTCCATTGTTGGTGTGAGTGTAGACTGGTACAACCACTGTGGAAATCAGTATGGAGATTCCTCAAAAAATTAAGACTAGAGATTCCATTTGACCCAGCTGTTCCCCTGTTGGTATCTTCCTGGAAGGATTAAAAGCATCATACCACAGTGATATATGCACACCTATATTTATAGCAGCACAGTTTTTAATAGCTGAATCTTGGAAACAACCCAAATACCCATCAACTAATGAATGGATAAAGAAGATGTGGGGTTCTTTTTATACAATGGATTACTACTCAGCCATAAAAAAGGATAAGCTTGAAACACTTATAGGTAAATGGATGCACCTAGAGACCATACTCTTAGGTGAAATAAATTGGACATACATGCACATATCTCACTGTTTCTCTGGTGTGAGAAACTGAAAGTGTAAATAAGGACCAAATTGTATAATAGATATTGCAAAATAGAAAGAAAACATTCAAATGGGAAAGGACACCAGGGTGGCAGGGGGAGGAAACAAAGGAAAGAAAAAGAAAAACATGAGAAAAGAAAGATAAAATGGAAACAAAGCTTTCGTAAATACGTAGGGGAAGAGGAGCTAAAGGGAGGGGAGGGAGTGGTGAAAAAAATAAGAATCGGGGTATATCATGTATGGGAACAAATTCCATATGATGAATGTGGCCATTATGTATATCTAAACTGTACCAATAAACTTAATGATTAAAAAAAAACAACAACAGATTCCCCTACCAGTTGAATCTGGGCTGATCTTGAACTTGTTTTGATCAATAAAAGGTAACAGCAGTGAGGTGATGTAATTCACAAGACTGGGTAGGTCTTAAAATGCCTTAAAGCTCTGGCTTCTCCCATTCAGAGCACTGCTGTGAGAGGGCCACTTACTAAGTAAGTCGTGACCAGCTGGAGCAAACCTCCGCGTCCCGGAGGACAGTCAGCACCCACTGCGAGGCAGGAAAAAGTCACAGTACCTCAGTCTTCCTAAACCAGGACGCTCTCCAGCTGCCTGCAGCCGCATGAATCCAGATGACACCAGCAAACCTAGCCAACCTACAGAATGGTAAAACTCATGTTATTGTAGTCATAAGCCACTGAGTTTGAAAAGCCTGTCATACTGCGATATAAAATGATATAGTACTACTTGTGGAGAAATTCATTTCAGCTTTTGTTTACCTTATACTTGTCTTTGCCCTGGAGTGCGGGAAAGACAGTCCTAGCACATGGCAGGTTTGCAATAATAACTTGTGCAATCAATAAATGAACCAGTTATGAGTGGACTACTTTCTTAAAAGTTTTAGTATATTATTGTGACACATAGTAAACACATTCACTGAGTTTGATATATATAGATATATATATATATTTGATATATATATAATTGATATATATAGATAGATGTGTGTATGTGTGTGTGTATATATATATATACACATAAAATCCCTTCTTGATCCATTTTATTGCCTCTTCCCACTCCTTCTATCTCCACAATCATGAACTCCTTCCCATCCTTTTAAAGAACCTACTCTTTGATTCATTGATCCTTTGTGAACTACATTTAACTCAATAAAGACCTTGGTTATAAACAGGTCCAAACTCCGTTAGCGTCTAGCTTAGAGCGCCATCTATTGGTCAGTAAGATAATTTTGAGACAGCAAAGCAAGGATGAATTCACACTGCATCCTTTTTCATGAGTGAGACATATGCTTGCCTTAGAGAAGAAACTAATATACATTGGTCCCCCCATTTTATTTATCTTTTATAAGAGTAGTAGCTTCAACATACAGTTTACTCTCTATTATTATTATTAAAAAGCTACACAAAACAATATTTATCTTTTATGGATAGACTCTTCACTAGCCCTTGGGCTTAGTATTGAACTCTTATATAAAAGTAAAACATTCTCAATTTACATTTTATATCTAGTTAATATTTGAAGTCTCCAGGAGTTTACATGGCAGTTGTCGCAATGAAAGATTTATTAATTGCCCTTTGAAATCTTTCGAGGCTGAAATCACTCTATATTCAATTGATGCAGAGCTTGAGCACATCAATTGCCCTTATTAGTGCTTGAATAAACCCAAAGTGTCTTCCTAGGAATATTTTGGCCTTGTGCACAGAATCTCATCAGGAGCATATCCATCAGAGATCACACGGTCTTCGAGTCAGATGTGAGTGCTGTGTGGAAAAGATTCTCTTGCTTTGCTAACCTGCATGCAGCAGGTAGAGATGAGAGGAGCACACAGACTGCTTCAGCTCCACAAGTCATGTAATCCCCTTTAATTGGCATTTTGAAGACCAGTTCCCAGCTTGAACAAGCAGTCAGGGTTATTTTATGAAAACTGGATTCACCTGTAGTTAAGGGTCTCCTTTTGTAAGAACTGTTTTTCCTTTTTCCATGGCCATGAGTTTCTGCTGACTGGAGGCTGTATGGCAGGAGTTCCTCGTCACACAGGGAAGATGGTTAAGGTGCCTTGCAACTCAGTGGTGCTCTGCACAGAGATACCATATTGCAAAGGAGTCTTTCGATCAGAAGTGACACAGAGTAAGCTGTGGACACACTTGGAATAAATAGGACCATGTGATCTTCATTAATGGTTACACGCCTAAAAGAGATCAAATGATTACTAAAGCACACACAGACATTGTACACCTAAAATTGTTACCAGGAAATGTAATCCTAAATTCATTCTATTTAGTTCTTGCCAAAAGTATGTATGAAAGAGAAAGGAGAGAGAGAGAAAGAGAAAAAGGAAAGAGGGAAGGAAAGAGAGACTTTGTATGGAGGATTGCCTAAAACTTATGCCATATTTCCATCTCTAAATATTTTTAAATGTATCCCTAGCTCAGTTTAGATGAGGAAAAGAAAGGACATGTATATGTCATAATTTTAACCACATAATGTCTTTAGAATTTCATTTGGTTTGACTAACTCTCATCCTGCCGAGACTTCCTGCAATACCCTCCTGGCTGGTCTGCACATACTCATTTTCATTCCCTCTAACGTATTCTCCATACACAAATCAGTTTGATCATTGGAAAATGTAGATGTTATCTGGCCACAGATTGTCTTAAAACAGGCTGTGCTGGGAAACATAGTTGGGTCTATACAAAATCCTTCTACAATTTCCTAATGGAATTTAGATAAAAGACAAAATATTTAACATTCCTTATAAGACCATGCATTACCCTGTCTCTATCTGCCTCTGTAGCTACTTTCTGGGCAACTTGATGCCCTTCAATAACCTGATGGAACTGTAAGGGGAATAACTAGGAAACATTGTTCCTCTCCCATACACAGATCTTAGCCAACTGTTTAGGTGAAAGAGAGAACACCGTCATACCATTTTAAGTTGATACTGGAGAATATAACTGATAAACAGATGGAATTTCTGAATGCTAAGCCTTAGAATTAGATCTACCTACCTAGGAACAGGAGGCCCTTAACAGTCGCCTTCAGATACTAAATTCTACTCATGGCCATGGTCAGGGGAGCCTGAGTTATGCTGCAGTTCTGAAGAATCCCTGAGTCTCAGGAACATGAAGCCATAGGGGATATTTCTTGCTCATATAATACATTTATCACAGTTTGACTGTTTTACATTCCCCTCTCTCTGCCTCCCAGACTGAAACACCTTCTCACACTTTGCTGGATGCCATTGCATGAAGGCAAAACCACGTTCCGGAAGTGTCTCTTTTTCTGGCAATTGTATGTGATGCTTCAGAAATGAATCACATCATTTTCAATTCCAACCCAATGGCTGGAACTAATAAAATAGTCCCAACAGTAAATTTAGCCTTCCATATGTCCAGATCAAAAAGAGAACTGGATTTCAGTGAGTAGAAATAATGAATATCTCCGTGACCAAAGCGACTGTGCACAAGCGCTCTTCGCAGGCGTGCTGGCCGTGGGGGAGACACCAGAGTGCAAGGCATTGGTTCTCATACCCCAGAATTTGCCACTCGGGGTTTCATGGGAAGAAACAAGACTTCCGGGTGAAACCCGTCCTGATGAAAATGAGACGAATGGGGAAGAGCAATCTCTCTAACGAGATCCATTGTGAAAATTTGAGGCTTTTTTTTTCAACTGGACTTAAAAATTCAGCACGACATAGGTATTTCTCTAGAACTCTGGGCTGTCTCACTCAGAGAAACACATTGTATAGTGCTTTCCAAGTATGTATGCCACTATTAACAAATATATATCCATAGTAGGTTCTGGAAATTACATTGCTGCCTCATTCATCCCCAAGGAATAGTTTTACCAACCCAGTTGTTACACATCTTTCCCATAGTCTCCCTGAAGGGAAGCGCTAAAACAACTAAAAGTACAGTATGCTTACCCATCATGGCATCTTTTGCATTTTTTAATTTAAATATTATATGCATACAAAAATGTGTACAAACCGGAAATGTGTAACCTGACAGATTTTCATAAAATGTACACATCTGGGTAACCAGCACCCAGATCAAGAATCAGAATGTTACTATCACCTTTGTACTTCCTTTCAGTCACTACCATCGCTTCACAACATGCTATTATAATATTAGGGAGGAGAATGGGAGTAGGAGGGCTGGTACAGAGGAAAATTTCACATTTTATTATCTGTAGCTTTAATTTTCCATAGAAGACCTGACTATATATTACTTGTGATCTCTAAAAAAATTGCAGACACTTTAGACCTTCCTCCCTTGACACAATGATTCCCATGATGGTCCATTATTAGCAGATTTCATTCAGATATAGTAGTTAAAAACCCCTGTAGCAACGTAGAAACAAGTTTAAGTCATATCTTACCAATCAGGAACACTCAGTGAGCTTTATTCAAGTTATTCAAATTTCTCAAAGCTTAAGTTCCATAATCAATAAAATAATCATAATTGTCATAAGTGATTAAATGAGACAGTCTTGGAAAGTACCTATATAGTATCTAAAACATATTAAGGGTTCTATAAATTGCATCTATTATTATTATGGAGCTAAAAAATGTGAGGTGACTGATCTTTGAATATCAAAGAATATACCTTATTTTAATCATTAAATTAAAAAGTTATTACCTTTTACTCTGAATTGTTATGATAATGAGTGATGCAATTCATACTATTGGAGAAACAGAATTAACTAAAAGAACTCTGAAACCATTAGATTCACTTGTTTGTTTATTACAAAATAAGTAAGTGGAAACCAACACACTCAATAATTGAATCATACACCATTTGTTTGCAAAAATAAAAAGAAAGAAAAACTAGAACTAGGTTTCAATTTCTCTGACTTCCAGTCCAGTGCTTTCTCCTACTATGCCAAGATTCGTTCACTCAGCCATATCCTAATAGAACTAACAGTTATTGAGTGTCTTATAAGTACATGTCAGTAAATTCAGACCAAAATACCTACCCCAGGAAAAGGTGGAAAAGCACTTCCTATTAGATCAGGCTGACTTCCTACCATTTACTCTACCAGCAGCATCTGCGCTTATTGGAAGAAACTGCAAGGCTATCACCCATGTACTAAAGATGGCTAATTATGTGGTATTAAAAATTAACTCCATTTTTTTTGAATATATTGAATAAGAGGGGATCTTATCAGCCATCTGCTGCTGAGTCTTCTGTTATCCAGGTTTATGCTAATGACAAATCAGCCCTCAGGCTCCAAGAATCTCATTCTTCTCTACCTCACACACACCATAGCAAGGGAAAGCGACTGAGATTGGAATTAAAGAGATATAATCTAAATTTCACTGGACAAGTGTAAGAAGACTAATTTGGGGATCAGAAGAAGAAAAGAGCAAGGTGTCCCTAAAAAATTCCCTCAAGTTTGATGGCTTCAGTTTGGGAATGGATCTTATGAATTAGTTGAGAACTGAGCTTCAGACTTTTATTTGAATTCTGGCTTCTTAGAGCTCAGTTCTGCTGCTGATTCTGTGTACTTGTATTAGTCCCTTCCCTTGGCTTGCCCCTATAGCACCTTCCATAACTCATCTGTGAGTCTGTAACATAATTTTCATAAACGAGATGAGAGTATTTCAAAGTATGCGTAATATAAAGACTGATTGCTTTTTGTTTACCAACTAACTCAGCTTCATGATTATGACTTTATTGCTTTTTTTTAACCCTTTCAAGAAGTAAGGAAAAAGTTTTTTTAAGGTTTATGATTAAGAAGAGAACATTTCCTATATTTTCTTTTAATAAATAGAAAGGAATATTGTAATCAGCAAAAGGAATGTATTAGAGATGCATACATTAGTAGATCAAAGAAATATTAGTATTTAATTTTGGGCAAAAACATAGGGAGTTGAAAAACAAATATTTTTCTTGACTACTATGTCCATTTTATATTTTATATTCTTTCAATAGTGTAATGTATGAAGATAGCACTGGGAATTCCAATACCTACTTTGTTAATGGATCATTTTTTCTCCAAACAATAGATTAACATAGAGCAGCTATCAGATAACGTTGCTGGTATATTCTTGAGTATAGGTAGTATCACTCCATCACCTCCCATGAAGCATAATGGATCTACTCTTTGCATATGCACTTGTTTTGGTTACTTTTCTTCATTGCTGAGACAAACACCTGACACCCAAAGTTAGGGAAGAAGAGGTTTATTTAGCTTACAGTTTCTGGAGATTTCAGTCCATAATCAGCTGGCTCCAAGCAGGGTGGCATGGCACTGGAGCAACACTTCAAGGCAGCAGCCAGAGCAAAAAAGAGGAAAACAAGCCTCTTCTTTACCCTCATATTATACCCAGGCCACCCCCTCCCTTCTCCCTTTGTGTAGCTCTCACAAAACATCTTTGCCCTCCTTTTCACAGGATGAGGATATTTACAAAGTAAGAACTCTGGTTCCCTGCTGAGTCTCTCAGTTAAACTTCTAAACTGCTCAAGTTGACACAATGTATTAACCATAACATCCACCCCTTGTCAAGTTGGCAACCAGACATATTTCTTTAAATCAGCCTCCAGATACCAAGACATGCTAATTCTTACCATTTTGCAACTTAAACATTATAACACAACTTAACAATCCTTAAGAACCAGCAGTAAGTCTATCAGCATTACATTAGAAACACAGTATTTTGTCCTTGGCCCCTCAAAGACTCATGCATATCCATTTATGCAAAAGGCATTGAGTCCATCTGCAAGAGTTGCCAAAGTCCTAGCAGTTTCAGCACTGAAACAGTTTCAGCATTGCTGAAGAGTTCAAGTCCCAAGTCTCTGAAATATAAAGCAAACCTTAGCTGTAAGCCCCTGTACAAATGAAAATAAAGTTAAACACTTCCAACCTGCAAGTGTACAGGATAAACATTTTCATTCCAAAAGTTACAAACAGGAGGGTACCAAGGATTGGGAAAAAAGCAAGTCC
>RJWT010032729.1:0-14058 GCA_004365215.1 Cuniculus paca | reverse complement strand
TTTATTTATTTATTTATTTATTTACAGGAAGAAAATTTTTTATTTGAAATTCCTCTTCTGTTTTTCTAAGGTAGGACAATGTCAAAGTATTTAGTCAACTTGGTTTTATGCAATTTAATGTACAAAGTTTTACAGAAATCTTTGGGCCTTCACAAAACAGAACAGAGCTTACTTAAAGAACTTGTGAATCAAATCCACAATTCAAAAACCAAAATGGAAATGAGAGAAAAATGGAGTAAAATCACAAAAACTAAAAGTCATTAGAGACAGGCATGGTGGCACACACTTGTAATATCAGAACTTGGGAGGCGGAAGCAGAAGGACTGCCACAAGTTTGAGACCAGCCTGAGCTACATAGTGAGTTACAGGCCAGCCTGGGCTACACGGTGAGTTCAAGGCCAGACACATAGCAAGACCCTGTCTCCCAAAAAAAAAAAAAAGAAAACAAAATTTTTTAAATAAATACACAAAACCAAAAATGCCTGTAATCCCAGCACTTGGGAGGCAGAGGCATGAGGACTGCTGCAAGTTCAAGGTCACTCTGGGCTACAAAGTGATTTCAAGGCCAGCCTGAACTGCATAGTGAGACCCTGTCAGCATGTGACACAATTGAAGTGTGACTGGTATCTACCATGTCAACAGGTAAATGGGTACTTTCTAAAGAGAGCGCTGGAAAAAAAAAAAGTACTGGAATTGTTTAGTTCAGTGTTCCACAGGCACTATTAATTTACTTCAGCAAAGCCTTTGGCTTAACCCAGTATCTTAAATTTCAGAAGACATTAATGTGATTCTACTGTAAAAGTAGAAAAACAAGCATTTTAAGTAAGATTCCAGTATTACCCGCACCAAAAAATTAGCAATGAAACTTCAGTTTGGAAAACTACAGACATTTCATTTTAGAGATGAGCTAAAAATAACATGAGGTCAGAGCTGGTAAATACGTTGAATGAGGACACACTGTAATGTTCTGGTAAGAACAACTTCCTGTTGCATGGCATTCGGCAGCAGCATTGATGATATTCTTAATCATACCTCATAGAGGTACTCTAGAAAGAGCACCTCTAGAACCTCTTCAAAAAATGACAAGAATGATGGAATAAGTGCATTTGAAGGGAGGCTGATATTTTGATGAGAATTAATGTCAATGTGTGCACTATAATAATTTCTCTGTAATGTAAACATTCTCCATATAATTCAGTCACACCTGGCACTTAAATTTGCTACACAACTGTAGTAAGAGTCTCTAGTACGAAATATAGCTCTGTTTTTGTTTGTTTTTTTACCATTGTCATAAAAATTAACTAATAAAACTAGAATAAAAGGTATTTGAATATAATATGGTTAAATAGTAACTTACATCTTTCACTTGAAAGGTAGAGTTTTTGGGCTGGAGATATAGTTCAGTGGCACAGCACCTGCTTGGTAAGTGTGAGGTTGTAAATTCAATCCCTGGTACAAAAAAAAAAAAAAGTGCCTGCCTAAAAGGTAGAGTTCTTATGAAACTGATATAACCAGTTGCTAATATTACAATTCTAATTCATAGAGATAAAGGAAGCTAAGTTTGAAGTACCTATTTTTCTAAGGAAGTAACTTATTTTAAAATGCTTAGTTTGTTGGTTCCTTTTTTTTTTTGCTTCAAAGACAAAATGTCCAACACTCAAAGTTAAAGGAGGAAAGGTTTATTTCAGCTAACAGTTTGTAGAGGTTTCAATTCGTAATCAGCTGGTTCCAAAGCAGAGTGACCCAGCAGAGGGGCATCACAGAAGTCAAACAATTCGTTATAGGTAGAAGGCAGCAAAGAAGCAAGCAGCAAGTGACAAGCAGCAACCCTCTCTCTGTCCTTTATGTTTTATCTAGGCTGCCCATCCTGATTTTCTGTCGGGTGGGACACCCTTAATTCTAGCATCACACCATGAATCAAGCCCAGGGTGACGTCTTAATGTCAGCATCACACATTGTATATTCAGATACACCCGAAAAGATACACCTCTGATTGTATGAGACTTTGGGAGACATCTAGACACAAGCCATAACACTTAGCATGTGTTACCTACCAAAAACAGGTTTAGCAAAAGGGATATAGTAACTGAAATACTGAGGAGTCATAAAGCTTTGTAAATGGTTATAGAAATCTATGCAATACATTAGGTAATATGTAATGTGATTAGAAAGCAAAAGAAGAGAGATGCGAGTGGTATTGTAGGAGTATAATTATCAAAATCTTTTTACTGCCTAAAAATCATAACAAGAGAGGGTAAGAATTCAATGTGATACTTGATTTTTAAGATTCAGAAAACACAACCTGTATGATATGTACCTTTATCCTAGAGTATTTTACAAATTCAGAAAGATGGTTCTTTCACTTTGTGTTTATATAGGTTGATGATTATTGCTCTTAATTATGCTTAGTTTGCTAAGTTACAGATCTAACTAGGGGTGCAAATTACTATATTCTTCATTAGTTTATTAAAGCATTTATTTAACATTCATGAAGAACATATTATGTACAGTAGACTCTTTTATATGTCAACGAGAAAATACCAAAACCTTGAGAGTTTAAACACTTAAACAAGAATCAGAGTTTTCTAAGGTAAGATTGAAGCATTTGCCTATTTGATAATCTGATTTCAAATCTTGTGTCCCTTTTGTAAATTTAGACCTAATAACCTATTGTTTGGAGGGTGGTGGGTGTAAGGTATCTATTTACCCATTGCTTCATTTCTCAATGGTAGAATTTTACCTGGCGCTTACATAGTTAACTCAGATTTTGTGGGCAACTATGTGTCTTTTTGTGCCTTCAAAGTTCTGACTGGAATTAGATTCAGTCAGATGTGGGTTTGAAACCAGACTCCCTGTTAACTAGGTGTGTGACCTTGAGTGACTGCCTTAAGCTCCCTGAGGTCAAACAAAGCTGCTAATGAGCTCACAAAGTTGGCTGCCTAGAGTAGTCTTTACTAAGTGCAATTAGGGAAAGGAAACAGGCCAATTAATAACCAGAAACAAAAACTGATCCCTCTAGGCTTCAGAAATGAACAGTGCTAACTTATATCAATCAACTGGTCAGACAGTCTATGATAAAGAGGAGAATGAGTTGTGACAAAGCACTTGCAGAAGGAGGCTTTAATTCTCATTTTTTACACCTTCACTCAATGTCAACTAGGTTTTCTAAGGTTGTTCATCTGAGAAGCAATGATTGAAAAAATTGAAAAATGACTAACAATGGACAATTTCACTTTTCTTAGTATATTATTTGCTCATTGTGAATATTAAGATTCAGATTATGAAAATAGCAATGGACTAGAACTGAGGCGATTTGGCTTCTAGTACTCATCCTTTGGGAACACCTCGTTGACTTCTCCCGACTGTCTTCAAATATCTCTAAGTGCCAGTTGTGTCCTTTGTGAAATGAGGATTTAGGGGTAAATAATTTCCAATGATCTCTTTGGCATGTAAATTCTATGCTTTATTGCTTGAGTTCTAAGAAAAGCAACAGAGACTGAAAAGAAACTATAAAAATTTAATACTATGTAAATATTAAAGTTATGGTCCTACTGGAAAGGAGTAGACCCCATGGTAAGAAAATGACTGTAAATGACTTTAACTGACAGTGCTAAAAAGTTAAAGAATATTTTTATGCATGTTATGCAATATATATAATATATAGTCAGAAAGAATCTTAAACCAAAGAAATACTTGAAATATTAATTAAATAAATATTAGAACACTTATTACATAAATAATGTATAAATTTGTACCAATAGTGGAAGAAATAAAAGTAGGAATTAAGTCTCACTAAATAATGAATGAAAGAGCATTGCTTGGTTATAATTTAAATATAAGGAACTACATACTATGTGCAAAGTAATGGCACACTTACATGTATGGCTTGTGACATTTAATTGAAAAAGGGAAAACTTTTTGACTGTAATAAAATTTTATTTCAGTATTTAGAAAAGTCTCCAGACATTTTATAGTACTAAAAATAGGTGATTTCCTCATTTTATCAGATCATTCCAAGAATTAAAAATAATCATGTGCACTGCATTTCCGCGTTTTTTTTTAATAGTTCATGAATCACATAAGACCCAAACATTGTAGAGACTTAGATTCTGAGGTTGTATGATGTTGACAATGAACTGCTTTTCACCTGGTCCTGATTCCATTATTCCAAGTCTTTTTATTTGTTATATATGGGATTTTTCTACCATCTTTATTTAAGGCAGTCAGGAAGGGCTGCTGAAAGTACTGTGCTTGTTGTTCTTGCATCCTACCAGCACAGTTGGCCATGAGACATGGTTTGAAATTGAATTTCATTAATAGCTCAGCAGCCTATTAGTATCCCCTCTGTATGAAGGCATGTCAGATTGATAGAGAACAAGCACAGGCCTGTCTTAGTTTGATCTCACAGACACCATCCTTTCTAAAATAAGGTAAAATGCTTAATCAAACCGTAGACCTTGATGCCTCTTCGTTTCTGCAGACCCATACCCCAGGTGTATGGGTTTATCTCATTTTTAGATACACATAATAAAATGGTCATTCTAAAAGTTCATTCATGTGTGTCTGATACAACTGCTGACCTGGGGGGCTTGTATTCTTTCAGAACATGGGACACAGTGGGGGTTTGCAACAGGCTCTATTTGCGAGTCAGCTCTCACAATGGATCACAGTCCAAGTCCTTTCACTCTAGGTTTCAAAATTGAAACAGGAGCCCTCTGAGCAATCTTTCATGTATTTCTTTTAAGCTAGGCTGCAAAAATAATGAGCAATTAGCTCTTTAGATGATGCACTGCTGTTTAGATGAACCACTTGTAGATATTTCAAGTAGGCTATTTGGATTCTGGAGAAAAGAAAAGACGTCTACTTAGGATGAGCCTTCCTATTTAGTCTTCAAAGTCCTAGGTTGCACACCATCAAGCTGAGCTTCTGAATAAAATCCTTGCTTTTAGCTTCTCTAAAATGTTGGCACTCTGTCAGAAACATGTTTTTCAAGTTTCATTTTCTAGTACTAAATTTTCATGGTTTGTAACTCTTTAGGTAGCCTCCAAGAAAATTAAAACTTTAATATAGAAAACCATATTACTTTTCCACAGACTTGGTTTGATTAAACAAACTTATCTGCAGCTTTTATATATCATGCATTACTTTCATTTAAAAAATAAAATTGAAACTCAGGACTTGATCTCTTTCTTTGAAAGTTAGTCAAGAGCATGACTGGCAGCTGGTATTGTACTTGTTTGTTTTCCTACCAATATGTCAAAAATAGACTTAGGTCATATTACAACTAATATACCTGAAACACTTTCCTCCTATTTGTGTAGTTCAGTCATGCAAACCACATAAACAAACTAATGAATCAATTTAACATTGAATTTTTTTCCTTATGTAGAGGGTGTAAACACCTCTACAAACCTTTTAAATTCTATATTACCATTTAACCAGGTTAAATTTAGAGAGATTAAGAAGCTAAAATTTTTTTAAGAAGATAAATTTTTAGGGATTAGTATTCATAATAATAGAAATCAATTCCTTATGAATATTGCTACTTAATTTTTAATGTTGAATTAGCGGTGTTTCAAAATACAGTCTTATGACAAAGATCAAATGCGTTAAAAATGCTTTCTCTGTTCACTCTGTAATTTTATCAGATTATTCGTTTCATTAGATTACATTGCTTAAAAAAATTAAGGCAAACATCAATGTTATCATTTATTAATACCTTGGGTCAAATTAGTTTGTCAGATTCCTGAAAGAAAAAGTGTATCACTGATAGAAAACATTTTACAAAGTAAGAAAAATATATTTATAACATAGGACATAAAAGCTTAACTCTGAATGGCATACTCTAATAGAGCATTGGCAACTAGAAATAGATTATTGCTTTCCATGAAGCCATAAGTTCCTTCTCAGCAGAATCTATGTTTCTTATTGTGTCAGTTAAGGTTCACTACAGGACAGATTTAATATAAAATATATATGAAATAAAGGATTGATAAAGTAGACTTTACAGTGGCCA
This sequence comes from Cuniculus paca, assembly GCA_004365215.1. Lineage (NCBI taxonomy): Eukaryota > Metazoa > Chordata > Mammalia > Rodentia > Cuniculidae > Cuniculus > Cuniculus paca. Next base: position 8,042 of record RJWT010032729.1, on the reverse strand, counting down.
CCTGCAGTTAGGGGTGGAACAGTGCAAATGGGCCATCTGTGTGCTACAAAGCAGAAGAATCCAGCCCAGTTCTGAGGCCTGGAGATCACTGCAGAGTCCCATGTGAGTCCATATCCAGAAGCCCGAAGGTCTGTGTTGAAAAGCTGAAGAGTCTGAGCTAGAAGCCTGGAGATTGATGTCCAAAGGTGATGGCAAAGACTGGAGCTCCTCTAAAGAAGCAAAAGGAAAGACTTTCTTCTCATTTTTCTTTTTATTTTATCCAGGCTACGAGCATATTGGTTGATGCCACCCACATCTAGGGGGGTCTTCCCGGTTTGGTGAGTCACTCCAGAGAAATCTAGAACTGTGCTAAACTAAATTCTCTAGGTGTTTCTTATTCAAATTGACATCATAATTAATTATTCTACTTATATTTATCTAATATTGGATATTGAGCCAATTCCTAGCAACTGGAATTTAGCAGAAATGGAAATTTTATTAAATAAAAATTGGTGGCATTTTGTTTATGTGATAATCTTTGGATAAAATATTTTGGGAAACCACAGAGAAAGTAGAATCGTGTGACATGAATAGATAGGTTTTTTTCCCATCACCTCCTTTCATAGATAAATTCTTAGGTATAATTTCCTTTTATTATTATTATTCAAAAAATAATCCTGTCTTTTATATCTGCCAAATTTTCTCTAGAATCTTATTCTGTTGGTACCAGAAAACATTGTGGTATTTGATGGCCCCAAATCAGTGATGACAGCAAAATGATCAGTACAGGAAGTCCTTTCTCCAAGTCATGCGAACCCCTCCCCTGAGGAAAGAGCTTGGAAAGGCACAATCAAAAATGCTAATGTTTACAGCATCACAGGCTAGGATTTTGGAGGGAAGAAATTTCCTGCATACTAGATTCAATGTTTTCTGTAAATCTATTCTTAACTTCTCTAGGTTAGAACTCAATAGGAATGACATGATTTGGATTCCTTCAAAGCAGGAATACTTCTCTAGCAAAGGATTAAGGACTGAGAAAATTAGAAACACTCCAGAAACTGAAGAGGGCAGGAAGTTAATAGATGGTTAGTAATAGAGAGATCAGAACAAAGGCCCGGGGGGAATTATGAGTTTAAAGACCACTTCATCACTAATTTGAAGTGAGGAAAACCTATCAAGTAGGAAAGCAGTGGTACCATTTATTCGGCTGACAGAAGAGACTTTACATGTTCTTACAGCGACTTTCTAAGCAAAAACTGAAGTGAGAGCACAGCAAAAACTGCACACATGAAGAATCAAACAGAATAGTAAATCCACCATTTTTCTGCATGGCAGGGCTTTAATGTTAGAAAATTTCCTGACAAACAGGATACAAGGCCCACAGGCTCCTTTTTTTTGCCCCTAGTAATGAACTCATGAATTCCACAGCTAAGGGCATGTAAAAGCACAAAGTGCTTACACCTATAAAATAAGTTTCTGGGTTCTCTAGGCTTGCTTTCCTGCATGTGCTTCTTATTTTAGAAAGGTTTGTTTCAAAATGCTCATTTTGAAAACCAACTTTCCTAAACACTTTGCTTGCTATTCACATTGAACTACCTGGAAAGAAAAAAATAAGAAAGAAAGAAAGAAACAAACAAACAAAAACAGAAAAACACAGACTTTGTTGGGTGTAATTTCACCAAAAACCTGCAACTTTCCTTCCCGATTATCATCAACCTTCCTTCTGGGGAAGGTTCTGGGGAGTTCAAACATCTGCATTATATGTAAACATAAACTCCCCCAGAAGGAAGTTTGCTAACCGGCAGGTGAGTGTTGGACCAGAGCTTGTTCCACAACTGTCACAAGCAAGCAACTTTTCTGAGAAGCACGAACTCTTCTGTCTCTCTGACAGCTATTGCGCCAATCCTCCTTTGCAGCCCAATGGAATTGCAATTCAGATGGAATGTTATCAGGCCAGCACTGTGGAAATTTTGTGAAAAAAAAAAATCAAATGGATAATGTAACAAAATCCTCTTCTATTCAACAATATTCTCAGGTTATCAGTTGAGTAAAAAAGAAACAAACTAGAATGCTTTTCTATCATATTTTTTCCTTAGGGACATAGCTATATAATACTTTGATGAGAAATGAAAGAGATAAACCTTAATACCTGAACTTTAAACTTAGTTCTGTTGACACTTGATGATACTGTAGCTTTCCCCTTTCTTTGATCACCTTCTCCAACTCCTTGCATTCATGCTAAAGAAAAAGTGGCTATATTTGCAACTTCAAATGTGCATAACTTGGTGTGACATCAAGGTAAACCAGGTGGTTTTCATTTTTCTTCATATGTAAAATAGAAAATAATAGTGATAAGGGAAAGAAATTGTCAACCTACTCGATGTCTGATATGATTCCGTGTTCTCTAAAATCAAAGAATGAATTTTAGGGACAACGGAGGTTAATAGCCTAGCCCTGTCTGACTGCCTATAATGTTTTTATGTAACTTAGTTGCCTGTAACAATTTGATGAAACAATACCTTTAGAAATTCTGAAGACTCACATAGAATTTAATATATCTAATTTACTTGCAAAGCGGCATTCAAGAACTGGTTCTTTTTTTAATTATTAAGAAATTGATCTCATTTCATTTTATTAAAATAATTACCAGAATTTACCTCATTTAATTGCAGTAAAAATCTGAAGCTATCTGAGATCTGAGAGGATAACCTGAAATCAGAAATATTTCTCTGACTTCCGTTGAAAATAGATTCTACATGCTTCATGTTTAGGAATTTTCTTTAAAAGAAAAGAAAGCCAAGAGACTAACTCAACTTTGATTCTCAAATTAGATACAAAGTAGTGCCCTAAACAAATACATGAAACGGAAAAAATAGAATAAAATAAAAAAGTTTACTAATTGAAAACAGAAATGCCTTTTTGCTTCCTCTTATAACCTGATTTCATCAGTTACATATTGTGCCCTGCTTCATTCTGAAAACAAATTTGTAACCTAGCAGGTGTGATATTGAGAAAGCGACTTTGAAGCTGAATGAGGGTAAAGCTTACACAACACAGACTTTTGTCTGACAGTGTGAAGCAGACTGATCTTTGATCTCTCTGGGGTTTACCCTTAAAGGTTCATGTACCCTTTGAAAAACTGTTCTAACTTTAATGATTAATTCTTTCATAAAATTAAAAATGTTTACGGAAAAGTGATCTTGAATTCAGAACGAGAGCCTTTCAGACCTAAGGAGAAAGGGTCAAGCTCCATAATCAGATTAGTGTTGTTTATCTCAGTGCTGCCTTTATCTTCCTACATTGTTGTACTATCTCTTGGCAGAAGGAGTTTGGCCTATTAATATTCCTCGTGGAACGTGGCAATACTGCTCTTATTTAAAAAAAATTGATATTTCAACTTTACAAGGGCTCCAATTTGGTAAATATTTTACTTCTTGTTAATCAAATATTTTCAATGTTTGTTTTTTATTTATAAAGTTCTCATTTATTTAATAGATTACTTTTTCTATATTGGAAGTCTTGTTGTGTTTTATATATTCCAATGCGTGTTCTTATATATTGTTATGTGTTGGATCTAACATATCAAAAGTAAATTCCCAGCACGTAAGTCTTGCTCTCTGACTGGGTCCTTTCCCTTCTCTTCACAGACAGCTAGCTGTTTTTGGCTTTCTCTGAGTAGTGCTAAGTTCCCCCACTCCTGACAGGAAGGTGGTTTCAAATAGAATCTTTGGGGTTTATGCTTGTACTCAACTCCTAGACTGCCCAGTTGTAGACTGTGTTCTGTGCTAGTGAGTAAGAAATAAGTTTCTCTTTTTCTATTTCTTTAATTGAAATGTTTTTTAATTTAAATGTTTCTTTAATTTAATCACTAATATGTGGGTAATAATAACAACAAATCTTATCTCAAGTGATGTTATAAAAATCAAGAGATAAACCATGTGTGGTGGTGCACCCCTGTAATCCCAGCACTCTGGGAGGCTGAGGCAGGAGGATCATTGTGAGTGCCAGACCAGCCTGAGCTACAAAGTGAACTCAAGGCCAGCCTGAACTGCATAGTGAGACTCTGTCTCAAAAAGAAAAAATAAATAAACAAAAATCAAGAGATATTTTAAGCTCTGGTACACTATATAACACCCATAAAGTACTCAATAAGGGTTTTATTAGTAAGTCTAAGATTTTGACAAATGGTGTTTCAGGCTTGAAGGACCTAGAATGTAGTGTGTACTTACAAATATGTAATCAACTAGAGCTAATGCTTCACATCTGAGCTTAGAGAAAGAGACACTGGGCAGTCTCAAGTTGTCAAGTCTCTGTGTATGAAGTTTGTGCCACATGGATGGTAATAATAGTAAAAAATAAGTCATCAATGATATAGACAGATTTGTTAGTTTTAGATTTTTTTTTGTAGTAATAATAGGTTATAATATCATATGATGCATGTAATATATATAACACATTAAAGTAAAATTGTTTATTTTCTTTTTAGATACTAGGTACTGGAAAATAATGTAAGAGGAAGATGTTATACTGAAATACAAATAAGAAATCTGTTACATAGACTGTCTAAATTATGAAGTAACTAGTAGGTAGTTGAACTAAAGTTTAAATCAAGTCAATTCCAAGTCTGGCTTCTACTGGTCAACACTACAATATTTAATCCAATCAGCGATATATCTCAAATGCTTACTGACTGATTCATTAAACATATATTAGTTATGTGTTGGTTGTGTGTTCTTTCATATTACATGAACAAGATCATGTTATAAAATTATCATGTAATGTATAAAACTATGAACATTTTTAAATTCAATGTAAGGTATGATAACAAGATAAAATTGCTATTGATATAAGGGAATGAAACTCCCAACCTACTAGATGTTTGGCACAAGTTCGTGTTCTCTAAAATCGAAGAATGAACTTTAGGAACAACGGAGGTTATGAGCAGGATATATTTATTAAGAGAAAGAAAGCTTCTGTCTGAGAGAGAGACAGAAGGGGTCCTGAGTGGGTTGCCAAAGATTTTTGCTTTTTGAGAGATTTTTATAAAGTAAAACCATGAGGTGAGATGGATCCAAGATGGGGAAAACCTGGGAACTTGCAAGGCAAATGGGCATGAGGTGGGACAGAACTATGGTCAAACAATAAGATTAATTGTTCAGGTAAAATTGACCAAATCAGGGATGAATAGGGAAGTGAGTCACATAGCAAGCGAGCATTCTTAAGGATCAGTGACTCTTCCATAGGGGATTGGAATGGTCAAGGTGATCCATACCTATTTAGAATGTCAATCCCTGATGTTTCTACCTAGGGTGTGGTTGTATTTGTTTTGCCTTATCTTGAGATCTGGCTGATAGCGGGAGGTGTCCATCTCCTTCAAGGTCACAAGACATCTGGCCCTCTGTGTCCATTTTCTCGAAGGCCTGACCCTATCTGACTGCCTATAATATTTCTAACCAGCTCAGCTGCCTGTAACACTATAACTACAAAATCATTAAGATTTTTATTGTATGTTAATTGCACAATCCTATAAAGATATTATATAAATTCTGAGGTGGTAAATTCTATTGTTCTTCCTTGTTTTGGACTGATAGCTGATCCAGAGAATTGTAGAAATATGTTCAAAATCACAAAAGAAGTATGAAGACCAGCCTTCTCTATGTTCAGCCAGTCTGCATCAAAAGCTTGGTTTCTTAAGGGCTTATAAAATTACCTTCATATATAATTGGGCAGACAATTAAGCCTTGAGGCTGACATTGACTTCACTTAAAATGTGTTATCAAAAGTGAATGAAATTTTTTTACTAATCCATACAGTTTCTCAAGATACCAGTGCCCTTTGATATCTCTTAACCCACCCCTTCGTTTTATAGATGAGCTAAAGATGAGACAGACAGAGATCTGTGGAAGGAGACCGAAAGTGTTTCATGCAGATGCTGTAGCAAGAACAACTGTACAGATCTGTTTGAGAAAAGTGGTATTTTGAAACAAAGTTGGAAGTTCAATTTGGCTAGAATATAGTATATGTGGATGTGGTTAGTGGAATATAAAACAAGAAGTGTTAGTTGTCAATGGAAATTGAAAGACTCAAAATGACTCACTGAGAAGTTGACAGATGACTCAGTAGGACATAAGAAGCCATCAGTTTAGAAAAGAAAATCAGAAGAGAAAGAACTGTGGTATGGAAACTTCCATCTAGTGGAAGTTTGCAAGGCAGAAGTGGGCTAAAGGGGCATGTAGGACCCTCTGTTGTTAGTAGATGAAAAAATAAGTAATTGAAATAGACACAATCTGAAAATTTAACAAGAGCGTACAGCAAATTACTGTTGATAAACAATTGATAGAATTTGTTAAATGATGTCACTTGTGAAACAAGAGAAAAATGCCCATGAAAAGCTTAACTATTCAATGATTGAAATGAAAGAAATACCACTAATAAAAATTAGCAGTTCAGTTGACTTCAGTCATATCATCTCCTGTTTATTTAGAGCTATTCCTTTACTATGTATAAGCTAAATTCTTAATAAGCTTTGCCTTAGTAAATCTTTAAAAACAAAGTAATAGCTATGTCACAACTTGTTACAGAGAAGAATACAAGGCATAGAAAGGATATACAAATCTGTTCAAATCACAGCCCCACTGGGTATGAGAGTCAAGGTTAATTACAAAACTACCTGAATCCCAGGTTCCACTATGACTTATTATTACAGAATGTGTTAAACGTAAGTGTACATAATTTGTGTTTTAATTAAAAGCCCAATATTAAATTGTGTCATTTGGAGCTTCAAATTCAAGAGAAATATATGGCTTAATATCCAGATTTGTTTGTTGCATATATGGATGCTATATGAGTTTCCAAGAGTTCACAGCTAAAGGAAAGTGAAGAGACAGAAGTAAGAAAATAACTTAAATTAGTGCTTCAATTAGAAAAGAAGAGGAAACAGAAGTAAAAAGAGGAGGAAGAAAGTAAAGGAGGAAAACTAACAAGAGAAAAGTAGCATGTGATACATGTTTATTAGAGCAAATGCAAAACTCTTTTAAAGCAAAAAGTATGAGAATCTGGATAAATATAATACTCATGGTCTGTATTCATTATTTAGTTTTTTAATATCTTGAAATACACCTAAATTAAATTTTAATGTCTTTGTAGCTTAAATTCAACTGAAGCACTTCATGTAATGCTTAACTTGCAATATGCCATTTGGTGGAATGAGGAAATGAATGTGTGATCATGGAACAGTTTGAACCCTCTCCTTATCTGTCACCCTGCAGAGTCTACTCTGGGAGGCAGACATGGTATCATATTATAGTTGTTTTTTCAAAATAGAAAGTACTACACCTGAAGACTCAAAAGGTTTGTGCAAAAGTATGGTTCACCCACTCAATCTGCAAGACATGTGTTCTTGGAATGATGCCTATTGATCAGTCAGATGTTGATTCAGAGGCATTATTAAGGGTGTGGGCTTCAGAGTGTCTTGGTTACTTTTTCTTGTTGCTGAGACAAACACCTGACACCCAAAATTAGGGAAGAAAAGATTTGTTTAGCTTACAGTTTTGGTGGTTTCAGTCCATACTCAACTGGTTCCAAGGCAGGGTGGTGTGGCTGAGGGGCAGCCTTTCATGGCAGGTGCAAGTGGCAAGAACAAACCACGGCAAAGAGGGAAAAATGTCCCCATTCCTACCTTACATTGTATGTTGGCTCCACCCCTGGGTGGGTGCAGAACTCACATCACCAATCTCAGCACTACACAACCAGTCAATTACAAATGCTAGATTTAGCCACTTCCATGACTACATGAGGCTTGTAGGGGGCCATCTATATACAAACCATAACATTCCACCCCTGGCCCCCTCAAAGACTCGTGTACATCCCTTATACAAAAGGTATTTAGTCCATCTCCAAGAGTTGCCAGAGTCCTAACAGTTTCAGCATTGCTGAAAAGTCCAAGTCCCAAGACTCCCAAGATGAGATCTAAGGCAAACTCTTAGCTGCAAGCCCCTGTACAAATGAAAACAAAGTTAAACACTTCCAGCATGCAATGGCACAAGATAGACATTACCATTCCA
>RJWT010032728.1:0-14054 GCA_004365215.1 Cuniculus paca | reverse complement strand
CTCTCTCTCCACTTCTCTTCACTTATTTTCTTTTCTCTTCTCTTTTCCCCTCATCCCCCTTCCCTCCCTTTCTCTTTCTCTATTTCTGTTTTCCAACCACCATAAAGTAAAACACCACCCAGTGCTTCCACTGTGATGCATTCGATTGCCACAGGCTCCCAAACCAATGGAGCCAAATGACCGTGGATTGAAAATTCTGAAACTGTGAACCAAAATAAAACTTTCTTCCTTGTAAGTTGTTTTTTCTCAAATGTTTCATCGCAGCAACAGAAAGGTGATTAACACAGGTCCATATCATCTGGTTTTTTTTTATTTTAGAAAACAAAACAAAAAAAGGATAGAAATAATACAGAATTTCAAAAAAAACAGTAAGAAATCAACACTAGTTAATGCAGTCCATATTGTTATCTTAGAAGTAGTTCAGGTTACAAGATCTAGGCACAAAAAATGATCAAATAATCAATGGCAGCACAAACTGTTCATTTTGATGAATTAACAGAGATTAGAAGTATAGTTGTCTAGCTTGCATACATATACATACACACAGTTATATGTGTTATTTAAATCTATAACTCCTCAGAGTGTCCTCAGTAGGGCTTTTAGAGTCTGATCTAGTTTAGAGCCTTCTCTGATATTACTTCTTCCTTAACTGAGCTATCCCCCATTCATGTATTTTTGTTCAAGCTACTCACTTCACTGTGATGCTCTTCCCCTCACTGCCCACCTGAGGAACGCTCTTATCCTTCAAGGTATAGGTCAAGCCTCAACTCATCAACTCTTCTAGGAAGCTTTTCACACCACCTTTCCCAGTCAGGGAACACTGGCCACTTTCTCCCACCTTTGTACCTCTACTGAATCCAACACAGACCCAGTCAGCACCACCCTGGGAGAAGTCTACCCCTTCCATCATGAGCAGCCTGAAGGCAGGGTCTGCTTGTGTTTCTTTCCCCAAGATAGAGCCTAGAATAAAGTAGCTTCTAAATACACAACTGTCCCTCAAATCTCTGAATTAACAGCCTCCCAATATCTCCAAACCATAGCCCCAAGGGACTGCAGTGGGTTCTCTAGGCTGTACACTGATATGGGTGGCAATGACTTTGACCTCTTTCTCCTTGCTCTCATACCTCCTCACAGTCTTCCTTTTCTAATTTAACTTCCACAATGAGAGCCTCAGAGTCAACACCAGTGTGTGAGAAAGCAGAGAAGATAAAAAGGAAATTACAATCTTAAGGGTGACAGCCTTGAAATTTTGAAAAGTGCCCAAGGATTCAGCTTCACAGACTTGGCAAAGTAGATGCAAACATATATTTAAATTCAATGCAAATTTCCCACTTTCTCACTCATTACTAGTACCTGGTGAGGCTAGCAGTCCTTGAATGGAAGGACCTGCCACCTCTTCTCAGGTCCTCCTATGGCAACTGTCCCACAGTCCCATGAAGTGAAGGAACAAGAGTTCCCAGAGAGGACTTCTGGAGGCCCCAACCAGTGTGAGGTCTTCTGGAGATGGGTTCATGAGAAGCAACTTCTTGAAAGAAGGAGATGAGCCTGTGTGTGCTCTGTAAGGGAAGTGGAGAGCTGGGAAAGCAGACAGATGGTTTCCTCTGAACATCTGTTATCCGGAGGACTCAGCATTCGCTGCAGGGAGCTGAAATGACAGGCTATGTCTCACAGGACAAAGGATGAGCTGATGGCAACAGGACCCAAAAGATGAGGAGGTCGATTTGAGGAGGTAGAAGAAGGGGAAGTGGGAGCTGAGAAATTTCAAGTTTACATACACCTCTTCTTGAGATCTCTGGAGACTTCCAAGGAACCTGGACACAACCGAGGTGGAGAAAGTTAACCTTAACTTCAATCCCAAACACAAAGATAGATGGCATTTTTCTAGAAGGTTCTTTTTGCCTAGAGACCGTGTGCCTCAAAGCCATAGATCTCATATTTGGAAAAACCTAGATAGGAGGTCTCAACTTTGGCACCGAGCTCAAATTGAGAGGGGACCATCGTGACTGACAGCCTGGCAGGCATGTTGGATTTTTGTGCTGACTTAGCACAGCAGGTCACTCATTCAGACTCGCGCAGAGACCAGCTCTGAGTCAAGAGACCCAGTCAAAAGGCAAGGACTTGGCTCACTTTTGTCCACTACACTCCAAATGGGCGTTGCAGGATTAGCTTGTTTCAGCACCCAGGACAGCTCGCTTCCTGGATTCCCTCGGGAAAACAGAGCCAAACTGGACCACAGAGGGCTTTTGCTAACTAAAAGTATAAGTAACTGGAAGAGAACACCTGTGCTCACCTGAGTCCTTTTCTTTTAGCCAAAGCACCACTCAGCTGCAACATCCCTCCCCAACATTTCTTAATATGCAAGAAGAGGGCATTTGTCAAAGCATAGCTGATGATCTGCAGAGCAAGACTCCCTTCAAGGACTCAACAACATGAGCTAAAAATAACTTCTCTTCCACTTGCAATGAGCCATATTTCCCCTGGGGCTTTGCTAACTTCAGGTATTGTCATTCACTCTCTCTACGTGTAGAGAAAGAAATGAGTAGAAAAGAGAATGAGAGAAAATTAGAGGACGTGTTGAACTGAAAATTCAACCACAATACACTGAGTTACCAATTCACAGCAAATTGTGTAAGGATAAAGTTATAATAGGTAGAATTGTACTCCATTACAATAGAATGCAAAATTAATTCCTCTCTTTGTACACTAAATTTAAGGAAAAAACATTAGACATAAATAACAGTTCAAGAGGTGAACTGATTTTGATGGAGCAGGAAGCTTAAACACCGCAAATCACAACCTTCATTACCTTACTGAGTGGCCAGGGATAAATAAATAACATACCCTCTCTAGGCCTCAGTTTGTTTGTAAAACAAGAATAAGACACCTGCTCCACTCACTTCTGAGTGAACAAAATGACCTAGACTCTGAATATCTACAGGAGCTTTCACATGACTTTTGAGCCTCGATCTAAGCCACTCCCCAAAATAATCAAGGCTCAACCACTGCAGTCAAACTCCTATTAATAACAGTCAGTGGCCTACTTGGTGATGTGTACCAAATGACTGAAATGAATTAGCCTCTTGAAGTCTTTTCCAGAATATCTTTAATCTGTATCACTGCATACAACAGAGGCTAAACATTTAAATGCCTACAAAACTAGGTGGTTCTGTAAGTGAGTGGAGATGCCAAGATGTGAACAACAGGGATGAGTGAAGGCTGTGGCAGAAAGTTGGGTGCATACTCATGCCCAACCCAATGGGGAAGTGGCCACCAAGCTCTAGCAGCAGGTTGTCATGGGGGACTGAGACTCAACATCAACAAGAATTTCAATATTGTATTATAAACCAGCAGAATTGATTGATTTTTATGTGAAATCTCCAAGGAGTTTGTTTGTTTTTGGTTTGTGTTGTGTTGTATCTTTTTAACAACTACAGTTTAAAAAGAAACACTTGGGAGAACCAAAATATTGTATCAGAAGGCTAGATTTCACCCACAACCTGCCTACCTCTGTCTAGTAATAATGCATTCTTCCTGTTTTGATTCATTTTTAAAAGCTTATTGGTCATGCTGGTTTTAAGCCAAAAATAAAAATAACAACCAACCAAGCCCCCCTATTTGACAGGAGTATCTCCTACCACTGGCATCTGTGCACCACTGACCGCATGGGCAGCAGTGGCACCACATGGGCCACAGACCAGTGATCATGGTAGGTTGCACTGTTTCTGTGTCTCCCTCTGTCCAGCCAGCTCTGCCAAATCACCCAGCCCTTCCAGCAAAGATCTTGAGAGGTGAAGAGGACACTGGAATATAATTTACACATTGTCCTGGGGTAAAATTGAATGTTTCTGTCAATTCTTGTTTCCTGAATTTTACAAGCTCTGCAAATTAAGTGCAGCATATACCATTGTTGCTTGCCATGTTCTGTGACAAAGAAGGTAGAACTGCTGGACTTCAATAGGCCACTGGGGACAAAAAGTATTAATTGAAGCCACAGGCACTGGTTCTCCCCATGCCCCCCACATGCACGCAATCAATGCTTTCCCCCTTCACTCTGTTACCACCTGTAAACCCTCTTTGGGGGGATGGATCTTTTTAGTTTCGCTTTTTTTCTGGACTGATTACTGTATTCCATCTACAAACCTAACTCCAACCCCTTCAGCATCTCCGAAGAGGCATAAAAGTCCATTCGACTGAATGTTTATATCCAGGGGCATGTTTACCAATCGGGGGATAATAAAGGCTACATGTTGGATTTATGGGTTACATTTTTATTCCCTTTTTATCAACAACTGCAACAACATCAAGTCATATTTAGGATTAAAGAAAAAAAACAGCCCAGACCTTAACACAAGTTCAAATGCCTGGATGCAGAATGACTGAAGCAAAGTCCATATTCCTGGTTGGTAAGTGTCTTGAGGGCAGCATCAAACATCTGCCTTGGGCAGCTGTGTGCTCAGTGGCCAGCAAAATCCAATCTCTTCCCTTAGCAGACAGAGATGAAATTAATGTAGGAGAAATGAGTGAGTCCAAGGAGGGATAGGAGAGTTTCTAAGAGCATCATGTCTAACTTAGCTGTCTCTGTAGATTAAAGATGATTTTAGGGTTGTGTTTGAAAGAAGAAAGAAAGCATATATTTAGATAAACTTCTGTGAGGTTAGTGTTTATTTAATAAGACATATTTTACATATATGCATACAAACACAGGCTGAAGTTGTTGAGACACAGTTAGCAGCAGTATCCTCACCTGCTGTCAGGGCCAGATGAATTGTTGTGTCCTCTGTAGAAGCTGGGGGTCACTAGAGAGGCTTGCTCTTCCAAGCACATGGAAGGACTGTGCTGATCTGCCCTTACCACCTGACTTGAACAATCAAATAGGAATGAAGTCTGAGAACCGATGTGTGATTCAGTATGACCCCTTCTATGGTCATCGTGTTACAGTGACCATAATTGCTCCAAGTTGGGGTTGAGTTGTCCTCCCAGGTCTCACAGGACAATGCAGCACAGAGTTCCCAGAATCTGTAAAGGATGTGAAGCAATAACAAGAAATAAACCTTTGTTCCTTGAAACCAGAGAGACTTAGGGCTGCTTATTACCACATGAGCTGATTTATCCTGACTGACAGGAAGGTTTATTTGGCAATATCTGTCAGTATTTAAAATGTTAATACTTTCAACTCTGCAATTTAATTCTTAAGACTTGCAATTTCTTTAACACATATTCACTTTTATACACATGCAAAGTGATATGTGTATGAGAATACAAGCATTGGAAACAAATTTGAGCAACAAGCATTGGAAACAAATTTGATAGGCTTCTTCATATTTTTTTTGCTTGAATGATTAATAGATCGTGGAATTAGCTGGGCACAGTCACGCCTACTTCATGAAAGAGTCAGAAGTTGTACAGTATAAGATCTGGTGAATCAAGCGATTGATCACAATGATTTTACAAGCCTACCTTTCCAATGGATGGCACTTGGCAACAGCATTCAACATATTTTTTAATCACACTTCAGACACTTGCAAAAGAGAACTTTCAGAACTGCTTCAGAAAGTGGCAAGAACAGTGGGCAAGTTTGTGTTTTGAGAGTATTTTGAAGAGAGAGTATTTTGAAGGGGATTAATGGCACTATGTCTTTTACTGTAATAAATTTTTAATTTAAAAATTTACTGTATATTTTTATAACCTCCTTTATACTTAATTTGTATACATTAAGTCATCCCAGGATAAATTTCAATTAAATACCAGGATAAACCTGGAGGATATTATGTTAAGTGAAATAAATTAGTCACAGAAAGACAAATACTACATATATCAAATGTATAGGAAACCCAAAAAAATATAATCAAACTCATAGAATTAGTGAGTAGAATGTTGGTTAGCAGAAGAGAGAATAGGAAAAGAGGAGATGTTGGTCAAAGGGTACAAAGTTTCAGTTATATACAATAAATAAATTTTAGTAATACATATCATAGCGAGGAGACTACAGTTAATAATAATATATTATATATTTCAGAATTGCTAAAAGTTCTAAACTCAAATGCTCTGAATACAAAAAAATAAGTAAGCAAGAAGATAGACATGTTAGCTTGTTTCCATCATTTCACAATGTCCACATGCATTAAAAGATCATGTTGTACCCTACAAATATACTTGCTTGACAATTGAAAATAAAATAAAATTATGATTATAATTTTAAGAGGAAATAATGCAAAAGAGAAGTATTCTAAAATGCTTTATGCCCATTGACAATTTTCAAATCACAATGAAAGTAAATCTACTTCATTCATTTATGAATCCATTTCTCTATCCATCTATCCACATCCCTCCTTCCTTTTGACTATGTCTCCATCCATCCACCACACACAGTAAGATAAAAACTGAATAGGTTACCCAAAAAGTGAACTCTCTTCTGTGCTGGCTGCCTATGAAGGCTGGTTAAAGGAATTTACCTAGAGATAGAGTGCTGCATAATATGGGAAGTAAAAGTGTGTGTGATTTGCAGCCAGTTAGAGCTGGGATACAGCCATGTTTTCTCAAAAAAGAAACTTGGGACCTTAAACAAGTTTCTTTAACATTTTGAGTCTTGAAATCCTCATCTGTAAAATAGACCTAACTGACGAGTTTAATTTAAATGCTCTTATAGCTCAGGATGGAAATAATCTCTTGTTTTCAAGAAACACAACCCTTACAGAAATTGAAAAATTTGCTTTCACCTTCCCCAAATATTTCCAGAGCCTGAAGGGAAGAAGGTAAATCCTTGGTCATGTGCACATTCATGTCTCAACTCCTGTCAAGTGCCCTCTCCACATGAATTTCCTGCATGTACTCCAGATGCAGGTGGTGACTGTGAAAACCTTGCTCTTTCTGGGCACCTAAGCTACCCTAGTCTTTGTGGTCTAGCTACACCATGCACACACCTTTGTAAACAGTCCCTACTAAAATCTTGTCAGATTACCTTCATTGGAGTGTTCTAAGCATATTCAGCTGAGCTCTGATTAATAGAATGCTTAGATGCCTGGCCCAGTGCTGGAATCTGAGTTTACAAAGACGAGAAATAAACAGATAGTTATCTCACCTTGTTCAAGGTTCTAATCTTATGAGGAAAACATAAATGCAACAGAAAACTACAAGAAAGCTCTCTGGTAACACAATACAAAGGTGGACTCAGAGATATGCAACATGGAAGAAACAGACACTGCTGTGGGGGTGAGTTTGGGTGAGGGTCACCAGTAAAGGATTTTTGGAGGGATAGAATCTCCATCTGAGTCTCAAAGGGTGAATAACAAACTCCACTGGGGAACAAGGTAGAAAAAAGACAAGTTCCAGAAAGCATATCATCGTTCAATGCATGAATGAAAGCACAAGAGTTTGCCGCAGGAAGAGTAAATTCCTCCAATGCTGGGACTCACTTTGTAGACAAGAATGGCAGGGGAGAGGACTGACATAATTTAATGAATGGCATCTACTTATTTCCCTTATTCTGCCTATCAAACACATTTTTCACTTTGTCATCTATTGTCATTATTATCACTCACCACCAGAATGTAATCTTGGAATAAACAAAAATTTCCAGCTGTCCCCAAACTTTTGGCAACAGGGACCAGTTTTGTGGAAGACAATTTTTCCACAGGTGGAGGGGGGAGGGGTGTTTTCAGGAAAATTCAAGCACATTGCTTTCATTGTGCATTTCATTTCTATAATTATGACATTAGATTTCCATAAGGAGTTAGCAATCTAGATCCCAAGATTCATTCTCCTATTAGAATCTATTACCACCACTGGGTGACAGGAGCCAGAGCTCAAATGATGACTCAAGTCAGGAAGCAGCTGTAAATACTGTACAAATTAAGCTTCTCTCGCTAGTTTTCTACACACCTCCTGCTGTAAAACCTAATCCTTAACAAGCCATGAACCTGTACACGTCCATGACTGGTGATTGGGGACCCCTGCTTTATAGCAAATTTAGCTTCATGTATTGTTATGGTTTGGATCTACATGTGCCCCCAAAAGCCTTGTGTGCTTGGAGGCAGAGTTTGTGGGAGGTGATTGGGGGGTGCTACAGCTGGTGTGCAGTTAGGAGGTAGGACCTGGTTAGATGAGGTTGCTGAGGGTGTGACCTGGAAGGATGTATCTCCCTCTCCACCTCCTCCCTTCTCTCTCTGCTTCTCTGCCGCCACAATATCAGCAACTTCCCTCGCCATGCTCCTCTGCTATGACATTTCTTCCCTGGACCCAGCAGTGATACAAAATAGACCTCTCCTCTTTCAAGTTGTAGGTGTGGAATATTTTGTCCCAGAAAATAGGACAGTGAGTAAGATGCATATACAAGCAATACCTGTTCTTGTTTTCCTCCTTTAGAAATCACCAATATCATTTAACCCTTGTATTCTACACACAAAGAAGTACTGCCTTTAAAGTAAATTGTAAAATGTGTTCAATCTCCCATAAGTGTTCACTGCCAGTCATTTGACTGCTCCCCACAAACAGGCTCTGATCAACCCTGAGTCCACTCAGACACCTCGGTTCAAACTACCCTTTGTCCTACAGCAGTGGGAGAAAGCATTAAAGTTTCCAGATTCTATTCCCTGTAAATCATTTGATAATATTTTCTGCTTCTAATGACTATTATGACAAGCAGCAAATTGGTAATTGCAGCCATCTAAGAATAGACATATTTGCAGGATTAATGACCTAAAAAAGTTAAATTTAAGTAATGCTACCAACTGGCAACCATTTATGCATGCAAATAGTTCTATTTGCCTCTAGTGAGGGGAAAAGAGGCAAAGGAGAACTACAGAGGTAGGAAGGGTCTCAGTAAATTGCCCTCTGCCCCAAAGATGTTTTGCATGTGGTACAGGTTGTTTCTTGTTCTGCATAGATAACAAGACAAGGGTACATGGACCAAGGTTGATTTCAGTAATTTTCATGGAGCAATTACATCTTACAAGGCAGTTAGATGCTAAAGTCATCACAGGGGTAAAACTTGCTGTCAAAATGACCTTAGAAAAGTTCTAATAGATGTTGGTATAGATTCTGTTCTTCACTGAAGCCTGTGAATGCTGGTTTTGGATGTTGGTTTGTCCTTGTAAACCCCTTTGTACAGAAAACACCAAGATTCAAATGTAAGAGTCACCTGTGGCTCAGTCAGGGGCTCACACTGTGAGAGAACTATTCAGAATCAAACAGAAGGAGAGGATGGGAGGCTTTCATATCGCCCTGCACACTGAGGGAGTCTGCCCACACTGAGTGAGGTCACAAGTAGAATTGCTTGCTTTCTACATTACTTTTCTTTTCCCTCTCCCTCTACGTCCCTTCCCATCCCCACCAAGTGGGAATTAGGTACAAGCATGAAGAAGTGGCACTTGTCTGTTCAATGTCAAAAAAAGGGGCTTATCTTCTTTTCTTCCTGGAAAGCATCTTCTACAGAGAGGGTTGCTCTGATGAAAGAGGCAAATTAATGTGATGCAGGACCAAAAAGACCCTTCATCCTGTCCTCCCAAGAAACAGTCCTCAACCAAGAGAAGAAGAAAGAGAATGAGGAGGGGAATGAGGAGGTCAAGGAGGAGGCATGAGGAGAGAAACTGCCACTTGTTTCAGCAGAAGCCTAGCTGTTGAGTCTGTAGGTCAATGGTAATATTTTTCTCCATTCATCCAGCACAATGACAGCTGCAGAACTTGAGAGGAAAAGTTTAACCTGTACTGTCCTTAAGAACAAAATCCTGTGATGTAGTTATATGCTTGAAACCTTAGGAAGCATGCAGCTTTGGGGTTGGTTATTTCTTGAAATCTTTAAAGATTATCTGATAGGACAAAGAAGGCACATTTTTGAAAGCCTTCAGAAGACCCACATTCAAGCCTAAATCTTATCCTGACCTACCATGTGGCCTTCTCCAAACCTGACTTGTTAGGCCACAATTCCTGCCCTACTATTCCCTTGATCCTGATTTCTCTTAACCTACTTGGCTCTAATCATTGAGAACTTTTCTGAAGGTCTTTTTAAGTAGTATCAGCTTATTACCCTGCCCTGTCTTTCACCCAGAGTGAATATAGAAAATTAAGAATGCTCAGAATACAGGCACAAGGAGGCAAGAAGATAAACATCATGACATTCTGGGTGAGACTTTGAGATTCCAGAAGCCTGCAAGAGGACCAGAGATTGGGTCATTCTAACGTTCTTCAAAATTAAGTCTTAGGGGAAGTATTTTAGCAGAATAGTATTTTACCAGAAATCACACTAACACAAAAAATGTTGTAGGTGCTGTAAAGCTTCCTATGTATTTGGGAATGACCCTTGGTATTACACTGTCACCACCTCCAGGAAGCCTCTCTTTCCCTTTTTATTTTTCCCAACATTCCTGCACAGACTCTGGGGCATTTGTATCCCAGCTTGCATTGGTGAACTCTTGTGACTCCATTCCACCTCAGTGTCCACATATTCCACAGGTGTTCAGAAAGTGCCAAGACCTAAATTAGGGGCCACAAGGAAAAGCCATAAAGTGCATCATGCTTTCTGGCTTCTCATTTATTACTCTGACCTCCCAGATAGGCCTCTTGGCACTATGTCCAACCCATTCTTCCAAGGGTATCTGCTTGACTCATAACTTAATCACCTTCAGGCTTTTCTCAAATATTACTTGTCTATTAAAAAATTAAATGATAGTCATATATGGTGGCACTTGACTATAAGTCTAGCATTCTGAGAAGCTAATGCAGGAGGATCACAAGCCTGAACCCAATGACTTAGCAAGACCCAGTCTCAAAATATTAAAAATTTTTTAAAATTTAGAATGACCAGAAATGTGGCTCAAGATGAAGGCTCTAGGTTCAATTCTCACTACTGCAATTAATTAATTTATTAATTCATTAATTAAAATCCCACTTTGACCCTTTCATCTCTTTTCTTTTCCTCATTTTTCTAATTAGGATCTATTACCAGAATGATGTCAGAAACCATGGTTAGAGAGCAGGAGCATCCAAAATTCTTTCTTCCATAAAAAGAGTGAGAAACATTACAAAAATTATCATAGTCAACTTTTTCAGAACTCTAGAAATTAACCAAAAGCTTGCAGTAACCTGGGCAACATTTACTCATGAACACTGCCATGATCTCTTTAACAAAAGAAAAGTTCGTGGCATTTCAATTTGCCTTATACCCATGTCCTCCTCTGCACTTAATGGTAACTCTGAAAAATCATAGCCCTACTCTCAGAGTAGCCTGACAGACACAAGAGGAAGGAAAACAGAACTAGAGCTCTCTCAAAGCCTTGTTTCTCCACATCATTAATATTTGATCTGTATGAAGGTTCACTGTAATTCTCCACTTGTAAGGCTGTTTGTGTTGGGCCTGACTTGAAGCTTGCTCACTGGGAAAACTCTTCTCCCCCGGGGGTGTTTGTTGAAAACAATTTACAAGCAAGTGCTTTAACTTTGCTGCTATCTGAAGTGGTACATAAGAACAGGGACAAAAAAACATACTAACCATAAAGCTTAAAAGAACAAGCAAGGTAAAAGAATGAGGTGTTCAGAGTTGCAGGGGTGGGGAAGGGGGCTTAGGTATCTGAACTCTTTCTTCAAGCCAAGGGTGAGGCACTGCACAAGCAGAAAATGAAGGAACACAGAGTTCCAATTATATGCCTGAGTGTTAAAGGCACCCACATTCACAGGACTCCTCAGCACAGACTGTGAGATTCATTGTTTCCAGATATTTAAGGATAATTATCAGGTCACTGTACTAACTAAGTACAGACTTTGGTGGCCACACACAATGGAAAATGCAGACTGTACAGATTCAGGTCAGAACAATCACTGAAATAAGAACCACAGCAAGCAGCAACAACTATGAATCTTGAAAAAGAAAGAAATCTGATTGACAGAGTTGCCATATTATATTATATTGTCCAACTGTCAACAAAAACTTCTAAGATAAGCACAAAGGGGAAAAAAATGGTCATCTAGAGAACCAGCCTTGAGGAAGCTTGGACATTGAATTTAAGACAATGATTTTAAGTCAACAATTTTACATATTTAAATAAATATTTGGAGGTTACATAAAACTATGTCTTAACTAAAGGAAGTCTAAGAATGGTATATTACTAAATAAAGAATATCAATTAACAAACAGAAATTATCAACATTGATTCAAATATAAAATTAAAAACACAAAGACAAAAAATAAGAAATGCAAGCAAGAATGCAGAATAAAAGTCCTCTTGTAAGTTGTTGGTGGGAATGTAAACTAGCCATTGTGGAGGACAGTATGGAGGTTCCTCAAAAAAATTAAAAATAGAACTACTATATGATCTAGGACTCTGCATCTGGATATACACCAAAGGAAATTAAATTAGAATGTCAGATACCACACTTCTCTGTAACAGTATTCACAATAGACAGGATAAAGAATTGGCTTAAGTACTCATAAGTAGATGGGTAAATAAGGAAAATCCAGTATAGATAAACACAATTGAACATTATTAAGACATAAAAAGCATACAAGGCACAGAAAGACCAACACTGTAAAATCTAACTCCTGTGTGGAATCTAAAAATGTTGACCTCATGGAAGTTGAGAGTAGAATACTTTTAGTCGTTAAGGCATAGTTTTATGTAACCTCCAAATATTTATTTAAATATGTAAAATTGTGGACTTAAAATCATTGTCTTAAATTCAATGCCCAAGCTTCCTCAAGGATCATTCTCAGAGACTGAAGAGAGTAGTAGGGAGGAACAATAAATGGGAAAAGATTAGTCAATGGATAGATGTTACAGTTAGGAAGATTTAAATTTTGTTTCATAGCAGAATGGAGCTTTAAAAAAAGTTAAAAATGATACATTGCATATCTCAAAATAGCAAGAAAAAAATTTTAAATGGACTCACCATAAGAAATTACAAAAGCTTAAAATGATGGATCTGTTTATTACCCTGAGTTGATCATTATTCTGGGTATACATTAATCAAAATATCACACTACACTTCATAAATATGTATAAATATTATGTGTCAATCAAAAAAATAGTTTAGAAAACCTTGTTAGGATTTTTGCCATGTAAGAACACTATTTGTTTCCATTTATTCCTACATATAATAAAACATTATATATCTATATATGCAAACACTAAAAAGGAATACTAACTATAATTTTTAAAGCAGGAGATCTGAGAAGGCTGAATGAAAGTCAGCAAACTTAAAATTCAATCAATTAACATTACCTAGTCTGAGGAATACAAGGGAGGAAAGTGAGGAATGAACATAGCCATAGACACCAGTAGGGCATCACCAGGAGTACAGCAGTATGTATACTGGCAGTCTTGAGAGAAAGAAAGAGGAAAAGAGAGGTAAGGAGCAAAGAAGAGGCTTATAAATTCATACACATCTCATAATGAAACTGTCAAAAGGCAAAGAGAGGGAGAATCTTGAAAATGGCAAGAGAAAAATGACTCATGATATACAAAGAACACTCAATAAAATAAGCAACTATTTTTTCATCAGAAGTCACAGAAGCCAGAAGACAGCAAGATGACATATTCAAAGTTCAGTAAGAAAAAAACTTCCAGCTAAGAACCCTATATCCATCAAAATCATTCTTCAGGCCAGGCATGGTGGCACACATCCTAGTACTTAGGAGGCTAAGACAAGAGGGTTGCCATGAGTTCAAACCCAGTCTGGATTACATAGTGAGACTCTGTCTCAAAAAACCCACAAAAAAATTATTCTTCAAAATGAAGGAGAAGGGGCCGGGGATTTAGCTCAGTGGCTCAAGTGCTTACCTGGTAAGCACAAGGTCATGAGTTCGATCCCCAGTACAAAAAAAAAGAGAAATTAAACGTTCTCAAAGCAATTTTATAATTACAAATTAAATAATTTTTTTAAAAATTAAATAAATAATTTGGATGAAGTGAACAAATTGTTAGGAATAGGCAAACTACCAAGACTGACTTGAGAAGGAATATAAAACCCAAGATCTCTAAAAAGCAGAGATTCAATAAGTAATCAAATACTTCCTCACAAAGAAAATCCTTGGACCAGATAGATTTACTGGTGAATTCTGCCAAATA
>RJWT010032727.1:0-14056 GCA_004365215.1 Cuniculus paca | reverse complement strand
TTAAAAGCAGAGAGCAACGTGAGGGCCAGCGAGTCCGTTTTGTAGCTGTCGCCTGCTGCAGCAGGTTCAGGCCCTCTGGGAAGGGGACTTGCTGCTGTTGGGTTGGAGCGGCTGGGCCAAGGCCCGCAGGATGGGCTAGAGTCTCGCAGAGACTTTGCCTTCCTCCTGCAAGGCCCAGGCAGTGGAAGCCCCACCCCCACTCCCAGTTTAGGCTGCACGGCTGCGCGCTGGAATGTGCTTGGTGCTACAGGCCTGTGCACTTTAAAATGATGACAACCGTTAGCTATACGTGAGGTGTGTTTTGTCCCAAGTGCAAAGGAGCAGCTGCAAACTCAGCCCTCGCTGCGTGGCGCCGCGCCGCGTGAAGGAAAGACGCGTTCTGCACGGCTGCGCGCTGCGAGAGGGGTGAGGGGAGGCTCTCGGCGCAGCCTCCGGGAAGCCCCTCCACTCTGCGGTACCTCCCGGCGCTCCAACCGCAGGCGAACCTGTCCGCTCCTCCCGCAGGTCGGCAGAGCGCCGGTCGTGTCCGTTTTCATGGTTACCGCGGTGGAGCACTGTGCACCACAGGCTGTGTACAGACGCGCTCCCTGCCCCTTCTGACAGCAGCGGTGCTGACGCAGTTACCTGCGGTTCGCTTCGGGAGTCAGCGGGGCGGGGCCGGACGGGGCGGGGCTATAGAGACCACGCCCCCGCGCCTTCCCAGCCCCTGCGTTTCTCTTTCCCCGCGCGGGCGTCGCCACTCATCGAGGGTTGACTTTGCTGCCGCTCCTTTGCGCTTGTGACAAAACTCACCTCGCGTACAGCGATCGGTTGTAGACATTTTAAAGCGCACGGTCCTTTGGCACCAAGCACACTCCAGCGTAAAACATTACCACTGTCTGCTTACAGAATATTCTCATTGCTCCAAGACCCATTAAACAGACCCTCGCTAGTCCCGGCAACCCAGCCCTAGCCAACCTTGGGCTGCCTTCTACCTCTGGATTTTTCAGCGACCCACCCTTTGTATACCTGCAATCATCAGATATGTGATTTTGTGTGTGTGGGGGGGCTTTTGTTTGTTGTTTGAGACAGGGTCTCACAATGTAGTTTAGGCTGTTCTTGAATTCACTGTGTGACCCAGGCTGGTCTCCAACTTGCGGTGACTCTCCTGCCTCAGCCTCACTAGTGCTGGGATTATAGGCGTGCGCCACTATGCCCGGCCATGTCTGGCTTCTTTTACTTAGCATGTTTTCAACGATTGTCCTTGTGTTAGGATGTATCAGTAGTTTACTTCTTCTTCAGACTGAATAATAGTCCATCGTGCATATACATTTTTTTATCCAATTATCTGCTGATAGACATTTATTTTGATCTAGCTATTGTGAATAACGTTCTATAAATACTCATGAAGAAATTTTATTTGTACACTTATTTATAATTCTTTTGGGTATATCACCAGGAGCTGAAATGTTGGGTTATTTAAGAACGCTGCGGTTAGCTTTGTGAGGGTCGGGCACACTATTTCCCACAGGTGTGACACCATTTTAAATTCCCACATGCAAGGATTGAGGTTTCTGAGTTTTCCTCATCATGTTATTATCTTTTTCAATTAAAAAAAATTTAATGGCCATGCTAGTGAGTGTAATCTAGTATTTTGTAGTTTTATTTGCATTTCTATAATGACCATTGATGATAAACATATCTTTATGTGCTTTTTGGCCATTCACATGTCTTCTTTGGAGAAATGTTTTCAGGTCCTTTGTCTACTTTTAAACTGTTTTTCATTGTCTTCTTATGGTTGAATTATTAGCCATTTTACACATTCTTGGTATTATAGACCTTTAGCAAATATATGATTTGTAATACTTTTTCCTATGCGTGGTTAGCTTTCCATTTTCTTGCTATTGGCCTTTGATGCACTATGATTTTAATTTTGATGAAGTCTAATTTGTGTTTTTTTCTTCTGGTAAAGTTTGTGCTATTGGTTTCATATCTAAGAAATCATAGCCAAATTTAAGGTTATAAATTACCCCTATATTTTCTTCTAAAAGTTTTATAGTATTAACTCCAATGTTTATGCATTTGACTCATTTTGAGTTAATTTTGAATTATGGCATGAGATAAGCACCTGACTTTAATCTTTTGTACATGGGTACCCCGAATACTGCTCTGTACTGCTGAGCTACACATTGATACTTGTGCCAGTACCACACTGTTTAAGTTACTGTAGCTTTTTAGTAAATTTTGAAATTCACTAAATTTCAAACCCTAAAAATTTAATTAAATTTACTAAACCTAAAAATTTTGTCTCCAGGGGTATTCTGCTTACTTGGAATTTTCTTGCAACTTTATGGGAATTTTAGTATTTTCTTTTCTATTTTTGGAATAAACACTATTGTGATTTCAGCAAAGATTGCATTGAATCTTCAGGCCACTTTGGGAATTTTGTTATCATAACAATTTTTAAAAATTTTTTTTAAAAATTTGTTTTAAAGAGAATAAAACAAAACAAAACAAAATAAAGCAGAACAAAGCAGGTCAGAACAGAACAATGCAAGCAATACAGGACTTCAAAACAGCACAACAGGAAAACAACAGTGGCTAGCATAGTGCCTCTTGTTTTCTTTGAAATAGTTGGTCATACCTTCACACACAATAAATTCAAATGAAACAAAATTGTATAAAACCCATCATATCATAACAATTTTAAGTCTTCCAGTCTATGCACATGAGGTATCTTTCTGTTCATTTAGGTCTTTAATTTCTTACAGGAATATTTTGCAAGTTTAACTTAAAAGATCTTATATTTCCTTGGCTCACTATATTCTTATATATTTTATTCTATATTTTGGCAATTTTAGATATATTTACAGTATTTTCTTAACTTTCCTTTCAGATTGTGCATTGCTAGTGTAAAGAACTATAATTTTGTTGATTTTATTAGCTCCAGTGGTGTATGTGTGTATTATTTAGTGTTCATTAAATATATGCATGATGAGACCATTTGTTGCTTAGGATGTTTTTACATATTCCTTATGGGATGACTTCCTTTGGATGTCTTTGTATCTTGTCTATTTCCTTTGGCTAGAACTTTTAGTAAATGTTGAATAGAGGTGATGAAAGTAGAATCTTTGCTTTGTTTTTGATTTTAGGGAGGAATCACTGAGTCTTTCAACACTGAATATTATAGCAGCCTTTGGTTTTACATAAATCTCCTTTATCAGGTTAAGTATTCTTCTATTCTTAGTTTGTTGGTTTTTTTTTTATCATGGAATAGCGTTAGATTTTGTGCATCAATTAATATGATCAAATAGCTTTTCTCTTCATGTTATTAATATGTATTACTTTGATTGACTTTTTTAGGTTAAACCATCTTGTGTGCATAGGATAAATGCTATTTGGTCATTTTTTAAAATACTGCTGGATTTCATTTGCTAGTCTCTTGTGGGTATTATTTGCATCTATATTCATAAGGATTTGAGTAGTCTCTTATGAATTCCTTGTCTTAGTGTCAGAGTAATGCTGGTCTCAGAAGACTTAGGAAGCATTGCCTCCTCTTCTACTTTTTGAAAGAATTTTAGAAGAAGACGTGTTCATTCTTTAGATGTTTGGTAGAATTTACATTGAAGTGATTGACTGAGCTATCTCCTTTGGGAGATTTTGGCTACCAAATTGAACTCTTGTTATATTTAGAGTGTTTCTTCATGAATCAATGTTGTTAGTCTGCCTCTAGGATTTGCCCATTTTATCCAGGTTTTGCAATTTGTTGGCATATGTTTGTTCATAGCATAGTTCTATAAGATTGTTTTATTTCTATAAGGTTGGAGGTAATATTTACTTCTGATTTTGGTAATTTGATGCCTCCATCTTTTTTGTTTGGCTAAAAGTTCTTTTCTTTGTGTAGTCCTTGAAAGGTAGAATGTTAGATTTTAGTTTGTGATCCTCTTTCTTTCTAAAATAAATATTTACAGCTATAAATTATTTTTTGGTCATTCATTTCACTGGATCCTTAAGTTGTGGTAGGTTATATTTTTGTTTTCACTTGTCTCAAATATTTTCTATTTTCTTTGAGAGTTCTTTGAGCCATTTGTTTGAATACATTTGTAAATTTATGTGTAATTTCCAGTGTTTTTTTTTTTCCATTCTTGATTTTTAACTTTATTTCACTGTGGTCAGAAAACATACTTTGTATGACTTGAATCTTCTTAATTCATTAAGATTGCTGTGTGACCTAACACATAATCTATTCTATGGAATATGCGGTGTATACTTGAGAAGGTGTGTTCTGATGTTGGAGGGTGGAGTGTTCTGGATGTGTTGATTTTATCTGCTTGTTTATAATGTTCAATTCTTATATTTCTTTATTGACTTTATGCCTATTACTCTATCAATTATTGAGGTCATGTTCTCAGTGTTTCCAACTACTATTTTAGAACTATTTCTCCCATTAATTGTGTCAATGTTTACTTCATATATTTTGGTGCTCTGCCTTTAGGAGACTATATGCTTATAAATGCTATGTCTTCTTGTTGTGTTGATTGTTCAATCAATATATGACATTCTTCTTTGTCTCTTGTAACAATTTATGACTTAAAGTCTGTTTTGTCTAATATTAGTATATTCTCCACAGTTGTTTTCTTGTTTACTGTGTGCATAGGACTTTTTTAAAATCATCTTTCACTTTGAACTTATTAGTGTCTTTGGAGCTGAAGTGAGTCTCTTGCAGTAACATATGCAATTGTACCTTAGTACTTGTCATTAATTAGTTCCAGTGGGTACAACAAGACCAATGGGTACCAAACTGATTATTCTGGCTGTACAGTGTAGTGAGTTATGAGGCATTCTGTATCAAATATGGACAAGTTTTAGTGTATGCATGTAGTGCCAAGCAAAGGATGAGTACAATGATATTTTCTCATCAAAATGTGTCAAGTACCAAAATCAACAAGTTTCAAAGCAGTCAGTTACCTAGGTCTGGCTGTAATTTGATCATGTTTTTCTTTTTAATCTTTTCTTCCCAACACTAATGTATTAATTAGATTTTTATTGCTGGGACCAAATACTCAACATACACAAATTAAAGGAAGAAGAGTTTATTTTTGTTCACAGTTTCAAGGGATTCAGTCCATGGTAGGCTGGCTCCTGGGAAGGAACACATGGTGGAAAGGCATATCAAAAAAAAGAAAAAGAAAAAAAAAGATGGATTTACTTCTTTCATTTGACTGTTTCCTACATTTTTTACATTTTTGCTCTTCCTATTGTTCCTCAGTTCTCCATTACTACCTTTTGTGTTTAGTTTTCTAAATATAATATTTTTATTCTCTTCTGATTTCTTTATGTTTGTGCATTTGTAGTAGTTAATAATCAGCATCTTAAATTTATAAAAATCTAGTTTGATTTTAACTTCAATGGTATGCAAAATATCTCTGTTTTCTGTATTGTTCTGTGTCTCTCCTTTTATATCATTGTGCCTTGGTTACTTTTCTCTAATTGTTGAGACAAAATACGTGATACCCAAAGTGAAGCAAGGAAAGGTTTATTTAGCCTACAGTTTTTGGAGGTTTCAGTCCATACTCAGCTGGCTCCAAGGCAGGTTGGCATGGCCGAGGGGCAGTGGTTCATGAAGGCTGCAAGTGGCAAGAGCAAAAGGGAAAAAAGGGCAGAAAACAGGCCTTCTTCCCTCCCTTATATTGTATGCTGGCTCCACCCCTTGGCAGGTGCTGCCCTCACACTACCAATCACAGTGTTGGACAAGGAACCAATGGAAGATGCTAGATTCAGCCGCCTCCATGACTGTGGGCTTGGGGGCCACCTAGACACAAACCATAACACATTGTTACAAATTGCATCTTTATATTGTGTGGCCATTATTACAGATGTGTAATTATTATTTCATGTATTTCTTTCCAATAGTCTATTAACAATCTACTCCTTCAGTTTTTATCTATTAATTTTCAATTTTTCTTTTCTTTTTCTTTTCTTTTTTTTTAGTGCTAGGGATTGAACGTAGAACTTTGTGCAAGTGAGGCAAACACCCTACCACTAACCTATATCCCCAGGCCTTTCTTTCTTTTTTTTTTTGTGGCACCAGGGACCAAACTTACAACCTTGAGCTTGCCAGGTAGGCACTTAGGCCACTGAGCTAAATCCCCAGCCCTTGTCTTTTTGAGGCAGGGTCTCACTATGCCAGTCAGGCTGACCTTGAGCTCACTTTGTAGCCCAGGCTGGTCTTGAACACACAACCATCCTCCTGTCTCAGCCTCCCAAGTGCTGGGATTACAGGCATGCACCACCACACCTGGCAACCTTTCTTTCATTTTTAAAGGATATTTTTGTGAGGTAATTGTTGGTTTAAAGTTTTTTTCTTTCAATATTTAGATGTGTCATTTTTATTTATTTATTAGGTAGCAGGGGTTGAACTCACGACCTCTCACTTGCCAGACAGGTGCTTATGCCACTGAGCTAAATTCCCAGCCCCCTAAACATGTCATTCTACTGTCTTCTATCCTCATTTGTTTCTAAAGAGATATGTTAATCTCATTAAGGCATCTTTATGTATGAAGATTTGGTTCTCTGAGTTTAAACTGCTTAGATTTCATTCAGCTTCTTGGATGTGTAGATTTATATCTTCTCTTAAAGTTGGGTAGTTTCTGGATACTTTTTCTTAAAAATTTTTCCTGCCCCTTTCTCTCTCTCCTGTCTTTATGGAACTCTCATTTGTGTGAATTTTGGTGTGCTTAGGCATCTACCACAGGTCTCCCTGACTCTATTCAATTTTGCTTTTGTTCTTTTTCCTTTGTGCTTTTTTGTCTGGCCATTCTCAATTATCCTATCTTTAAAGTCATTGATTTCTTCTCATCCATGCTGAAATTTACTGTTGAAACTCTAATCAATTTTTGTATTTGTTACCCTGCTTTTCTGTTCCAGAGATTATATGTGATTCCTTTTTGTAATTTTTATTTCTTTAGTGGTATTCTCTATTTTCTGAAACATCGTTCTTTTGTTTACATCTGTTATTTGTCCTTTACATCTTTGAGCCATATGTAAGACAATTGATTTAAAGTCTTTGTCTTCTACGTCTGTTATGCATCCTTCCTCAGGTACAGTGTCTGTTACTTCTCTTTTCCTGTGAGTGGTCCACACTGTTTTGCTTCTCAACATGCCTCACAATTTCAAGCTGAACACTTATAACTTCAAATATTATATTGTGCTAACTGTGGAAGTCATATTCTATTCCTTCACCATGGTTTGCTGTCACTGTTTGAGATATAAATTATAGTTGTTTGTGATTTTTTTAATATCTTTTTTTTTTTTTTTTTTTTTTTTTGCAGCACCAGGGATTGAACTCATGACCTCATGCTTGCTAGGCAGGTGCTTAGGCCACTAAGCTAGATCCCTAGCCCTTGTCTTTTTGAGACAGGGTCTCGCTATGCTGTTCAGGCTGGTCTTGAGCTCACTTTGTAGCCCAGGCTGGTCTCAAACTCACAACGATCCTCCTGTCTCAGCCTCCTGAGTGCTGGGATTACAGGCATGAACCACCACGCCTGGCTGATCTTTTAATATCTTTGAGAAGAATACTGTTTGTTGTATGCAGTCAATGAAGTCTCTAAATGGCATGGATCAAAAGAAAAACTGCTCTTTGTAATGGGGCACTCTGTGTGTTGCAGAATGCCTTAATACTTAGTCATATTTTTACAACTGTTGCCTAGTCTGACTTCTGCTTGCATGAAGTTTTTAGGTCAGTTAGAGTGAGAGTTTATGGCTTCTTCATATCTTTTCTTTGCATGTGTCCAACTTTGTACATGGTTCTCTAAATTCCCTGACATATGTGAATGTACTTCCAAGCCTTATTCTCTAAAGTGCTTCACTCCTAAGCCTTTCTTTGCAGGACTTTTGGCAAATTATTGTTTTCTTCATTCTTATGTTATTAACCCTATGTGGAAGTAGGTATTTATTTTCACTTTCAATGTCTTTGACTAATGCCCACTGCATAGTTGCTTCTGTACTCTGAAAGGATTCTGAGCTTGTGAAATACATGTGAGCTCTTACAGGTATCTCATATGCAGATGAAAACAGAAATACATTTCTTTGGAACAAGGTCCTCTTTGCTGCTTCCAGTTCCAGGAGCCCATACAAGAGTTGTGTGGTGCCATCATCAAGATTGCTGCCGCCATGGGAATGGAGGCTGAGTGCAAGTGGTGTTGGCTAGGGCACGGCATGATCTTGTGTTCCAAGTCATTAGTGGAGGCTCTGCCAGGTACAGAAAGAATTCCAGGCGTGTTCATAGCCACCTGATACTCCCTAGGAGCTAACAGTAAAATAGGTGTGCAAAACACATTCCTGAATGTTAAGTACTCGTCTGAGCCCTACCAACCATTAGGATACCGGTGGTAAATGTGGTCTGGAGAAACCAGGGAGAGTACTATGGAGGAAGTAGGACCCAGGCTTCAAGGATTTGCTTTGGTGACAGCTGATGAACAAATGTTGGTTAGAATTGATTAGGAAACAGATATGGCTTACTTAGACTGTGAGAGTTGTGTGACAATGGAGTAGTGAACAGACTGGCATTTCAGGTTGTTGTCACTTGCGTGGAGTAATTAAGGATCAGAAAGCATGCCATCTTAGTGACTGAGAATATAAAAGTTGGATGCTAATTTTTCTAACACTTCCTACCTTGATGACTCTGGATAAATTGCTTATCTGTCATTGTCTTCATTTTCTTCATTTGAGATCACATTTCTTTCCTCATGGGTTGCTGTGAGGATGGAAATAGCACACACCTGGTGTGCAGCAAGAGGTCAACCCATAGCAGATGATACCGACAGTCCCCGTGTCACTCAGGCTGCAGTTCAGGCTCTGGGTTGGGGAAAGAACAGGTTCATTTAATAAGAGAAGGCCTTTAGGAGCCAGGTTAGGTCTGGAGTAACTGCTATCATAGGCAATAAGTTTCTACACTAGTTTTGTTTAGTGTATGTGGACTTCATGGTATGGTATAGACCCAAGACACAGATAGCAAGAAGCAGCAGACTCAAGGTACCAAGAAGTCTTATCTGACTGTCTGTCTCTTCTGTTTCACAGCCATATACAACTTCCAAGGCAATGGATCCCCCCAGCTCACCCTGCAGATTGGTGATGTGGTGAGAATACAGGAGACCTGTGGAGGTGAGTCAGTGCCTACCCCACTCATAGATACTGGGACCTTTGACTATGGAACTCTTGAGTACCGGTGAGGAATGTCCAGCACTCTCTCCAAACTCATGCGGTCTATTTAAATATGTTTTGCCGATGTTAGTATAGTCAGCTCTCTGTGTCCATGGATTCCGTATCTACTGGTTTTACCCACAGCGGATGGGAAATTATTGAAAGAAATTGCATCTATTCTGAATGTATTCAGTCATTTCTTGTTGTTGTTCCATAAATAATCCAGTATAATGACTATTTACATAATGTTTGCCTTATAGTAGATATTATAAGGGAACCTAGAGATGACATAAAATATATGGAGAGTTGCACAAGGTCATATGCAAACACCATGCCATATTACACTAGGGACTTGAGCATCTGTGGGTTTTACTATGCACAGAAGATCCTGTATCCAACTCTTCCCCCTCCAGCATACTGAGGGATGGCTGTAACTTGAATTTATTGATCAAATATGCTTATTAGTTTTGGAAGTTTTATTTCATAACAAAAGTTTAACTGAGTGGTGTGATCTTTGTTCTGCTTTCCATTTGCTGTAGCTCTAGGACTGTTTGGCCCTGTGACTTCTTCTGGATGCACTTCTTTATTAGACAGAAAATTATTATAAAGGAAAATAAACATTATTAGGGTTTGGAAGGGTGTCATAAGTTATACCCCTGATTTAAGGAGGACCACTGTGTACAATGGAGTGATTTGTGTACTGTACAGACACAGCTAGGCAGTGAGCAGAGGTTCATTCTCGTCAGAAAGCTAGGATTCCTTAATTGGGCAACGTGGTACCAGTTTGTTCCCACAAAGGTACCACCCCATAGTGAAACCAAGTGTCTATTTACTATATCACCCATAATGGCAGTGGTGATAGTAGGGGTGTTTCTCAAAATTCGCATAAAGTTTCATGAACCAAAGAGTTGAAAATCAACATGTCACCCATGTCACTGATAAACTTGATGTTGCAAGCATGATCTGAGTATAAGAACCAAGTGAATTTGGTAATGTGCTGTACATGATCAGGCAGAGTTTCCCACCCCTCGCTGGCCCAGCTTGACTCATGCTGCACAGAGGGCACAGCATAAGTGCTTCCTGTGGGTAGGCAGAACAGAGGGGTAAGAGGCGAGCAATGGACTGTGCACCCAGGTCTTGTCCTCTTCCCTAGCACATCTATCAGATGAGGCCCTAGAAGGACAGCTGGATGGTAGGAGGCATGTGTGCTACTCAGTAGGCCTTCATGGGAGATAGGCAGTCCAGGAATCCCAGGAATGGAGTATCCCTTTTGCTTCTTGCTACAAAGCATGCGCTGTGCTCAGTTCTTTATAGCACATTGTGCTACTTACTCCTATCATCGATGCCCAAGATAAGCAGCAGCATCTCCGGTGCCAGATGAGCTAAATGCAGCTTCCCTGACAACAAAGCCCCTGCTCTCTCTGCAGATTTGTACAGGGATCTTTGTGTCATATCCACACCCACCCACAAATACACAAAGATTCACACACCAACACAAAGGCATACACACATACAGACATAAGCAGATCTACACAAACATACAGACATACAAACACATATAGGTACACCTGCACACACAGCTCCAAAACAAAAAAGCAAATAGAAAACTTCTTTTGGGGAGAGGGAGATGATTTGATATTTAGCATTTCTAAACAACTTTAAGAGAGTCATCATGGGCAAAATAAGGACCGTTTTCATCTTCATTATATTTTTTATGCTTTAGCATTATTTTATTCAGGGCTATGTCTAAGGGGGTAACATGCACTTTTCAGTTTCCACAGCCGAGGAGGATCACATTGAAGTTTTTTATATACAGAGTGGATGAAGCTGGCGTTAGGAGCAGGGCATGCTTTCCTACACACTTAGATCTGTGATGCCAAACATCTGCCCCACTGCAGCAGTCCTTTGTACATCTAACACTGCCCTATGACAGCTAAGATTTTCTATTTGTATTTTTCTGCTCAGTTTAAACCCCCCGCTTTCTTTTCTTTTTTGGGGGGGGGGATGGGTAGTTCTGGAGATTGAACCCAGGGCTTTTTCCTTAGGCTACATCTCCCAGACCTTTTTATTTATGTATAATTTTTTTTTATTTTAAGACAGGATCTTGCTAAGTAGCTAAATTTCTTAGGTTGGTCCCCAATTTGTAATCCTCCTGCCTCAGACTGGCAGAGTGCTGGAATTGCAGGCATGAACAAACCTGCCCACCTTAAGTTCTTTATAATAGTATTTACCAACTTTAGACAAAGAAAACATATTCTTGAAAATAACTTCAGGTGTCAGCAATGATTAATTCTAGGTGATTGTAATATGAGTGATTGTTACTTTATTCTTTGTGCTTTTGTAAGTTTTAGAATCTTTTCCATGGCCACCAAAAGTAGAAATGGAAAATGCATGGGAATTTAATCCAGAAAGATATTCCTTGCTTCTACTGCCCACTCTCTAAGGAATTCTGGCTGGGTAGTTTCAATTTTCTCATCTGTCCGATGAGCTGTTACCACCTTGCTCTGGGCCTTGTTGGAAGCAAAAATGAAAGGGAGTCAAAAAGCTGTCCAGCACCATATGTGGCTCACTGAAGGAGCTCTGTGCTGGTTAGCTCCATCCCTTCCTCTGTTATGTACAGCCACATCGAGACAGGCTGGCACGTGTCTTTACAGTGTGGCCCAGGTTACCTGGAAATTGAATCTGCCTCAATTGGTGTGGCCGGACCTTCTTTGCTTAAGGTGTACATATCTTCATTCAGCTAGATGAATGAAGGTGTTTGCCAAGGGCCAAGAATGAAAATAGTCAGAAGCGCTCTTCTCAGTGTGTCTAGAAATGCTACTAATGCTAATCCTGAGTATGAGATTTCCTGCTTATACACAAGGAAACCAAGGCTCAGGGAAGAGAAATGACTTGTTCAAGGTCACATGGTGAGCCTGAAGCTGTTTACTAACACCTGAATCCACCCTCTTCCCTCTGCCTCATGCCTCCCAAACTGTGAGAAGCCTGGGTTATTATTTTCTGTGTCCTGTATTTTGAAAGTCAGATGCGTATTTTCCTTTTTTTTTTCCTGCTATTTCCCTGAATGGAAATAGAGCCTGAGAGAGTAGTTTTAACATAGAGGCTGCCTGATACACTGGCTGACTCAAGCAATCTTTATTTGCTTTTGGTATGTCTTCATTTGGCTCAGTATTTTTACCTTTAATTGGATTTGATTAGTCATCTTTTGATGTATCCTATAATAACCAGCTACAATACCTTGCTGGAAAGAGTTGGTATCTTAATTTGCTAAGTGACTGCTAATTCATGAATACTTTGAAAATACATTATTCAGAAGTCTGCTAGACTGATTTTAGCTACGTGAGGGATTGGTATGCAAATTATTAGGATTCCTCATGCACGTACTTACTCATGTCTATACATTACTTTCAAACTGAACTTTATGGACACAGCTTTCCCTGAGGTATTTGGGGAGGAATGACTATGGAAGGGTCTCAGAGCAGGCCTGGTGCTGTCAGCCTTGCAGACAGGAGCTACACTGCTGATCTGAAAAATAGTCCCTCCCCGCAAAAAAAAAAAAAGTATATATAGCATAGTGTTAGTAAAAATCATTCAAAATGGCATTGTTGAAAGGACATAGGTGTAGTCATGAAACTCATAGGAAACTGAAAAGTAAAATCCAGCCAATTCAGAGATGAATTAAACTACAACCATATGGAATTGAAAAGCTATTGATAAGAAGAAATTATGGTGAACACTGAGTCCAAATTAATAGCTTTATAAAACTGGCATTAAAATTATGATATAGCCAACAAAACGAATGTTATTGTTAAGAATCTAAACAATGTAAAAAAATCTAGTAAAATTGAGCATTGGGAGGAGAATGAAAGAAAGGTCTATGACAATGCTTTCACAACAGAGGCTGATAATATTAATTAGAAGCAAAACATTATTTTTAAAAAGTATAACTACCCTAATATTTTAATGGTGCTTGTAACTATTTTTGTTTTAGAGGAGTTTTAAGGAAATCTTTCTAGCGATGAAGAAACATTTAATTAAGGTATATGATTGCCTTCACTTCCACTTGAGTTATTTTTCTTCTGATAAATATGTGATTAAATTTGTGATTTTTTACCTACATAAATATGTATTTTATTTATTTATCTGTCTGTTCTCTGTAGATAAATATAAATGAAGAGTTGACTGAAATCATTTTCTGTGCAGTGGAATTCAAGATTAGTCTTGTAGCATTTGTATTTATGTTTTTCTGTTTTGTTTAAATTATTTATGATAGCATATCATTAGAAAAAAAATGCAGTCTTGAAAATAGAAGCGAATATCCTCAGACATTAGCAATGATTAATTCTGGTGGTTGAAATGCAAGGGACCTTTATTTTATTTTTTGTATTTTTTGATAGCTTTTTAAATGTTTCCCACTATACCCTCCCATTCTCCTTCCTTTCCAAAAAAGAAATGAAATGATCACATGCTTTGCCCTCAGAAAAGCGTTTCCTGCCTCCACTATCCACTAGCTACATGATCTTTGCTGAGTGGATTTCAGTTTTCTTATCTGTCACAAAGGTTATTATTACCTTCCACTGGGGCTTGTTATGAGTATAAAATGAAAAAATCTTGGAGCCGTTCAGCACTATGATTGGCTCATAAAAGGTGCTTTGTATTGGTTAATTCCATCCCTTTCCCCACTAGGTTCAGTTTGGCTGAGACTGGCAGGTGTATATCCATACAATATGGTAACCTGAATGCTGAATGTTGATTGCCTAGAATGGGTGAGGCTAGTCCTTCCTTGACTAATGCTATGGCTTGAATTTGATTCACCCCCTTCCCTGCCATCCCTTCCAAACTCATGCAGGAGTTCAATTGCCAAAGTCTTATTTAG
>RJWT010032726.1:0-14055 GCA_004365215.1 Cuniculus paca | reverse complement strand
ATCTCTGCCCAATACACTGTTTGTTTGTTTGTTTGTTTGTTTATTTATTTTTTTGCGGCACCAGGGATTGAACTCACGACCCTGCGCTTGCCAGGCAGGGGCTTAGACTGCTGAACTAGATCCCCAGCCCTGGTGTTTTTGAGACAGGGTCTCACTATGCCGTTCAGGCTGGCCTTGAGCTCACTTTGTAGCCCAGGTTGGTCTCGAACTCACAATGATCTGCCTGTCTCAGCCTCCCTAGTGCTGGGATTACAGGCGTGAGCCACCACACCCGGCTCCAATACACTATTTAATTTTGTCTGTTTTTAAAAAGAAAAAAAAAAGAAAAGAACCTATGGGCAGTGATTAGGTCATGGGGGCAATGCCCTTATGAATGAGATTAATGTTCTTATAAGAGAGATCCAAGAAAGCCTCCTCCCATGCAAGGTTATTGTGAAAAGGCAATCACCTATGAATCAAGAAATGAGCCCTCACCAGACATCCTATCTGCTATACCTTGATCTTGGATTTTTCCAACTTTGAGATCTATAAGGAATAAATTTCTGTTATTTGCAAGTCATTCAATTTATGGTATGTTTACAATATCCTACACTAACAATTATGTATGGCTCCTAGGGTCAAGTAATGAGCTATTATAGACTGGGTGGCTTAAATAACAGAAATTGTCTTACAGTTCTGGAGGTCAGAGGTACAAGATCAAGTTGCCAGCAGGTGTGATTCCTCTCGAGAGCTCTGGAGGAAGGACCTCTCTGGGCATGAAGATGACCAACTTCTCTCTCCACATCACTTACCATCTTCAATCTCTGGGTCCAACTTTCCCATTTTTATAAAGAGATCAGTTGTTTTGGATCAGGGTCCCATCCTTATGATCTCAACTAACCTTAATTATTTCCTTAAAGTTTTTATCTCCAAATACAGTCACAATGGAAGTTATGGCTTCAATATATGAATGTGGTGGGGGCACAGTTTAGTCTGTAAGAGGGTCAAAGTGTTCCTGCTTAGCAAGTTGGGAGTGGGGAAGGCAGTGATGCTGGGTCCCCCATTCCCCTATGCCATAAATCAGTTTTGTTCCAGGAAGGAGAAGAGCCAGACTGAAACCCCTATGGAGTTTGGAATGGGACAGAGCACCCCATTTCTTCCAGGACCCCCAAATTTTCTGCTGTATGAACCAGGTGTTTTCACCACCCTGAGGATGTATCCTCTCTTTTTGGTTCACCAAGCATTTAAATTTGGACAAGAAACTTATTTCTGTGGGGGCTAAACTTCCTCAGGGGGATTCAAGGCCGTTGTCCCTCAGGGGCCTGTACCAACCAGCTTATCTCATGAGCACTGGTCCATGAGCTGCCAGCAGGTGCTTCCTTCCCAGCCACTTCCTCATGGCTAACTAGAGCCTCAGAGGTTCACCAGGCAGACTCACTGTACCCCTAACTGACGCTGCAAACCCAAGAGAACCTGGGATGATATGACAGGAACAGAACCAGGGGTGCAATGGCCCCTCCTCTTGGAGTAGAGAGGAGGATGCTAGCCCAGCCCCTGAAGGCCACAGAGCTCTGCAGGTCGGCATCATGTTCCGTTCTCCTGTCCTACTCATGCTACTGACCTACTGCACAGGTGAGGGAACCCCCAGAGCCCAAAGCCCCTGCCCCTTCCCTGGCCTTGCCCTGCCTTGGGCACCCACGTGCTTCTATTTTCCTAGGTTATGGCACCCAGCCCGTGCTGCATCAGCCGCCATCTGCCTCCTCATCCCTCGGAACTGCAGTCCGCCTAACCTGCACCCTGAGCAGTGATCATAATATTGGCTTTTACAGCATCTTCTGGTACCAGCAGATGCCAGGCCAGCCTCCAAGGTTCCTGCTGAGATACTTCTCAGACTCGGACAAGCACCAGGGCCCTAAGGTCCCCCCTCGCTTCTCTGGATCCAAAGATGTGTCCAGGAACGAAGGATATTTGAGCATCTCCGAGCTGCAGCCTGAAGATGAGGCTATGTATTACTGTGCTGTGGGGACACAGAATATAGAGAGGGAGAAGGAAATGGAGAAGGAGAGGGGGGAAGAAAAGGATCCTGATGCTTCAGGGTCCCAACAACCCAGGGCACAGATACCTTGACCTGAAGACAGATTTGCTGGGAGAAACTGGTATGGGGGGGACCACGGAACCTCGGCACTATGCAGAGCCAAGAGAAAACCACTGACCTTCTCCTTATCCAGCGGTGTTGCTGTAACTCCACTGGTGGCTGGATTACAGAATTAAAGCTGTTTATCTGGGGAAGCTGTTTTTCTGAGTTTGATCTGCCTGGTACACGATCTCGTAGGATGACTCTGAAACCAAACTAAGGCAAAGGTCCCAGGAAACTGGTCAATCAATGTTACATGTACAGTGCTCTCTTGAGCTCCCACTCTTGAAAGTCATGGACAAAAGGGGTTGATAAAAGCTCCTTGGGAGGGACATTTGCGCCAAGGGCAGGACCCTCTTTTGTCCTTTGATTATGTCCAGCAGTTTCAGGACATATAAAGTTAAGAAAATGCCTTTAATGGAACTCTTGGGAGGAGAACAGGTGCCAAGTGAATGGGTCTGGAGCAATACTCCCCACCTTGGTATTAGTGATGTTTTGGACCAAATGGTTGTTGTAGGGCTGTCCTTCGTATTATAAGACACTGAGTTAACCAGATGCCTCCAGCCCCCATTTATGGCAACTCAAAATGTCTCCAGACACTGCCAAATGCTCCCAGAGTAGCAGAGTTTGTTACTGGTCATGGTGAGAGAATGTGTTTACTCTTTTGCACAGGGGTGGCAATTTCCGTAAGGGGCCAGGTAGGAATTTTTGGCTCTATAGCCAGACTGTCTCTGCTGCAACTATTCAGTCCTGTTCTTATAGCAAGAAAGCAGCCACAAATGATATGTGAACAAAGGAGAAAGGCTGTGTTCCTATTAACTTACAGAAAGAAATGGGGCTGGGCTGGATGTGACATGTAGCCCACAGTTGGTCAACCCCTGCTTTAGGAAATCACTCATTCCTGTCTCCAGGCTTTGACCAAGCTATGCTTTGTGAGACCATCAAGATCTTCCTCAATTCCTCCTGCTTGATGACCCGAGGGATCTTGAACCCATGGAGAGATCGGGAGGCACAAGGATCACGGACTCAGGGAGGCCATACTGGGTTTGTTAGATGAAAGTATGACAGGAAGAATCTCACAGCCCTGGTCCATAGGGTGACACCCTGAGCTCCTGGGTGGTGGGTCAGAATGTGCCCTGCAAAGAGGGACCCTGTACACAGGGCATCCACACAGTGTATGGACCTGCCTCACACTTGGAGAGGTGCCAGGTAAACCATCTCTCTTGTGCCCCAAGTTTGGCTGAGAATATCCATTTACCATTGCCAAAAAAGATTCTACAGGTACCTCAGAGGTAGACATGTTGATGCCAGCCTTTCCTCCTGTGGCCTTAGCCCAGGTCATGCTTGGGGACCCTTTTGCTTCCATTTCCTCAAATTCCCTAAGCACCCCCACACACACACAGGTTTTTGCCCCAGACAATGACCTCCAGGTCCACATTTCTAAAGGCCAGCTGGGTAGTTCCCAAAGAGCTCTGTCTTTTGCATGTATCCTGACTCTGCTACTTTTATCCTGTTATTCTGAGGTTTCATGCCATGACAAGAAAGTCAAAAAGCAGGGAGTCATGTTGGACTTCATCATCTCGTCACTTCTGCCCCACTGGCTCAGTGGCAATGATACCTTGGTCTTGGGCCTCAGACCAGACAAGTGCTGGTCTTAGTTCTGGCTGGCCTCACGGAGATTAGTTGATTAGGCCTAAAAACCAATGTTATGTGTAAAGGGGCCAATAATAGTGCTAGTTGACTTATAGAAAGTGTTTAACTTGGGTTTAACTGTCATGGGTGTGCAACAAAATTCTAGCATAATCATTTCCTGATCAGTCACAGGGCTGTTCTTCCCTCCTGTCCAATTCTTCGCTTTCATCTGAGTCACTTCTTACCTGGACTATTGTCTATCTTCCTGCTCATACCCCTGCTGCAACCTGTGACCTCTACTCCTTATCTTATTAGTCCTAGATCAAACCTTGCCTGCACCTCTCCTCTCTGACTCAAGACTGCCTGCCATGCACTAAGGCATCTGTAATTTCCAATTTATTTTTAGTGGCTATATTACAAAAAAAAAAAAAACTGGGCATGGTGGTATGTACCTGTAGTCCCAGCAACTTGGAAGGCTGAGGCAAGATTGCTTGAGTTCAGAAGTTCAAGGCCAACCTGGGCAACATAAGGAGACACTATCTATCTATCTATATATCTATTTATTTTTTGCAGCACCGGGGACTGAACTCATGACCTTGCACTTGCCAGGCAGGCACTGATGCCACTGAGCTAGATCCCTGGCCCTTGTCTTTTTGAGACAGGGTCTCACTATGCCATTCAGACTGGCCTTGAGCTCACTTTGTAGCCCAGGCTGTTCTTGAACTCCCAATGATCCTCCTATCTCAGCCTCCCCAGTGCTGGGATTAGAGGTGTGAGCCACCACACCCGCTGGAGACACTATTTAAAAAAAAAAAGGAAAGCAAAGCAGGTGAGATGATTTCTAATTTCCAATGGTATATATTTATTTAGTATTATATGCCCCAAATATAATTTCAATGAGCAATTAAAAACCAGTTATGAGATCACTTAAACTATTTTTTTTGTATTTGAAATACAGTATATATTTTACACTTTTGGCTCATCTCAGTTTAGACAGTCACATTCCAAATGGTCAATATCTGCCTTCAGCTTGTGAAAAGACAGCTTGGTTCAAGGGACAAAATTCAAACTCCTTATCATGACACAACCTATGAAGGCTGACTCAGTTTCTGTCCTAAACCCATTTCTTTTACACCCCTTTATCTCCCATTTCTTCCATGTTAAGTCAATTTGCAACTGATGGGCACCCGATTCATTTGGTTGCCTCCAAACCTTTGCTCAAACTGTTTACTTGCCAGAAAGACTTCCTGTTCCTGCGTGGTGTCCCCCGGGTGGCTGTACCGACTCAGGGTTTCACAATGATCTCGACTCTTTCCCTGGCCAGACACTTCCTTCCCCCCTTTATGGAGTTATTAGCTTCCCCCAATGTTCAAACAGCTTGTTTTCCTAACTATATTTAGCACCTACCACACAGCTCTGATTTTATTTAGCAAGGCTCCCTACTGCACGAGTCTGCAAGTTCTCAGTGGGCAGGGTCAGTTGTGTCTGATAAACACTTGATGAGAGTAGAATGAATAAATGAATGTATGACTGAGTGAATTTTGGGATTCCAAAGACTTTGCTATTCTGTGATTCCATGAGGTGAATCATGATTCCTGGAGTTTTCATTTCTACCAGCAGGAAAGAACCAGCAAATCAAAATTTGAAAACAAAACAACTATCAAATATATCATAGGTTAAAAAGAGATAATATGGGAGAAAAGAAGAAAAATAGCACAGAGCAAGTGAGACAGGATGGGGAAGGAGATAGAAACATGCACATTAGCTGTCCAATGACTCCCAGATGGGCAACAGATAGCTTGTCATGTTTTTGGAAGGGTTTCCCTGGAGCAAGTATCAGCCATGGACAGACACCTTCTCCTGCCTTCTTGCATGTTCCATCTGACGAATTGCACACTGGGTACCTTGTCAGTCCTGTTCCTCCCAGGATACCATAGCACCCAATGCTATGGTATCCAGGTCCCACCTTTTCATTCCTGCATCAGCCCTGCCCAGGCTGAGAGATAATTGATCCGGGAGGACCATCTGATCAGCATGACCCACTGGAGGCTTCTGCTGCCCATTTAAGTGCAGGTGGGAGGGGCCGGCTGTTTTTCTCCAGCCCAGACCCAGGTCCAGGTAATCCATCAGGATTTTAGGGAACCCTTACAAGAGGCTTTTACATAGGGTTGTGCCTCTTTCCTTAAGTCAAGATCCTTTTGTTCCATTCCTTTGTTCATTTTTGCTTCATATCATTTTTAAAAGCTGATAATAGTATGAATATATCCTACTTATTCTTTTAGCACCCCTGCTTACTCTAAAGTTGGGAGATTTTTGTTTGACAATTAGTGAAAAGTCTATGTGTGTATGTATATTTTTCTCACTTTTTCCATCCAACACTGTGGCATGCCCATCATTTTGCATTACTGGTTCCTGCACTTACTACTCATTGCTAATTAAGCTTATGACTAAGCACCTTGGATAGCACTTGATGTAATAGGCAATGTATACACATTTTTTTCATTATTTAATAATAGGTTGTTGCTAGTATATACTGACAATTCCTTGTCTAAACTCCAGCCAGGTTCCTGTGGACCCGTTTTCAACTAGACCTCAACTTTGGTCTATACAGATTTGAACAAACACTTAACATAATTCCTAACAGCTCAAGGCTACATCTCTAGGATGGCCCTAGATCCCATCAAAGTGCCTATCTGAGAAAACTACATGAAGAATTTAGTTAGAGACAACACCTGAAGACAGGAGCCCTGTCTCCTAGGCTCTGTGGGAGGGTAAGAGCCTAATTTCAGCAAGTCCCAGTTAAAAAACCCAAATGGGCTTCACATGGACAAACCACCTTACTTTCGTGATTTTTTTTCCTTGCTCGAGCATTTCTGAGTCTCCCCCCGTCTCCTTTACTCCCTCTCTGGTAAAAACACTTTATTAAAGGCAGGAAAAGAAACGGGTTCTACAGAGGGAGTTTGGCCTAAGTAAAAGTAAGAAAAGTACAGCCTACAGCATGAGGGAGGGCCAGCACACAAGTGAGAACAGAGTGGGTGGAAGGGTCCTGGCCCTGCCCCACCCCCTGAACTAAGGCCCTATGGAGAGCTGTTCCTGAGCCTAGATCACTCTCCATCACCCCTCCAGGCTTCAGGACATGCTCCACAGACTCAGGGCCCCTTGGGGAAATGGGGAACTTGAATGGGTCAGATGTACCCCACCCATGGCCCCAGAGGTGGTGGCTGCTGTGGGAAGCAGTTGAGCCCTGGTCCCAACCACAGCAGGGCAGTTAGCAGGTGTCTCTCTGTTACCCTAGGGGAAACAGCCTTGGGCCCTGGATAGGGTGGGCTGGGGGTGGAGACCGAAGCCCATCCAGACTGAGGATGAGCCATGTGTCCCGATCTGTGTACACTGGTGTGGCTGCGACCAGCAGGAGGGCCGGGGCCACATCCTCCAGGAAGCCCACAACACAAGTGGACCTGAGGTGCCTTTGACTGAGGGCAAATGAAGTCAGGGACAGGCCAGGTGGGCAGTAAGGTCCTTGGTGAGCCAAGCCTTCTCCCCAGGAGGTGCAAGGGCCTTCTGCTGCTGCTACTGCTATTAGACCTAGCCAGGGGCACTCAGGGGCCACTGACCCTGACAGCACCACCACGGAGCAGGACCCCAGGCCCAGGAGCCTCCAGCCTGTGGAACATTTGGGGAAGGTAAGGACCCATGAAGATAGTGGTGGGATGTCCCTGGGACTGGGCATTCCTGGGACTGGGTTAAGAGTGGACAACTGAGGAAGGGGAACCAGGGCAGAAGCTGACTTAAAATGATATTTTGTCCATCATGGGTTTATATGCATTATTTTAAAATTTTTAAATGTATTAAAATATTGATTTCTGAGTCTTCTGGCACCCCTTAAATTTTGTCTCAAGGCCACTACCTTGCTAGCCTCCCCTTAGTCCTCTGGCTAGGGCAGAAATGGAGGGCAGGATAGCTGCCTAGATTGTAGGTGGTGGCCGCCATCCAGGCAGGGTTATTTAGCTCCTCCTTTCCCTCCTCTCCTCTTGTCCCCTCTGCTCATGGCCACCTCTAAGCCCTTACCTTCACTGGATAGGTGCCACTCCCTGGAACACCAGGTGGTGAGCTCCAACTGATGCTGTAAGCAGTGCCTTCACTGGGAGACCCAGGTTACCAGACCTTCAGCAAAGATTCCATCCAGGCCCTGCCCCCACACCTGGGATCTCAGTTCTACCCAGCGTGAAGGTGCCTCCATGGGAAAGGCACAGGTAGGGTCTATGGAACCAAAGGTGTGTGTCCCTAGGCCCTCATCTTTGTGTGTGGTAGAAAGTCCCTGGACAAAGTACTGGGCATATGGTCCATTTATGGCAATCTATGATATGACAGCCTGTTCATCACTGGTGTGCTTCATACCCAATGGGCACAAATCATTGTAGGGGCAGAACTCCCCCCTGCCCCCAATGGTCCCATGAGACAGGTTGTGTTGTTATCTCATTTTTATAAATGGAAATAGCAGATCATATTGAGGCTTTTACAGGTAAATGGATGTGACTTGAGACCATACTCATAGGTGGAATAAATCAGACTCACATGTGTAAATACTGTATTGTCTCCCTAGGGTAAGAAAATGATAAAGTAAATAAGATCCAAAATCTACAATAAATATTGTGAAAGGGTAAGAAACTGCTCAAAGGGGAAAAATAACTGGGATAGGGAAAAGGAGAA
The DNA here is from genome assembly GCA_004365215.1 of Cuniculus paca. Taxonomy (NCBI): domain Eukaryota; kingdom Metazoa; phylum Chordata; class Mammalia; order Rodentia; family Cuniculidae; genus Cuniculus; species Cuniculus paca. Next base: position 5,600 of record RJWT010032726.1, on the reverse strand, counting down.
AATAAGGAAGGGAAAAGAAAAAAGATATAAATTTGGATATATATGCATAAGATAGCTAAGATGATTATACTACTAATTCTATTAGTTCTTGGAGAAGAGCAGTTAAAACTCATAAATATTAGATCAATTTTGCATGTCTATATCTGGTAATCTCAGCAACTCTTTTGAAGACAGCAATATGCAATATAACAACCATTGTTAAATGCCTATCATCTTGTTTTGAAAGCCTATATTGTTATTGTTTTAGGTTTTTTGTGAGTGTGCGTGTGTGTGGCACCAGGGACTGAACTCACAACCTTGCACTTGCAAGGCAGGCGCTTAGGCCACTGAGCTAAATTTCCGCCCCTTGTCTTTTTGACACAGAGTCTCGCTATGCCGTTCAGGCTGGCCTTGAGCTCACTTTGTAGCCCAGGCTGGTCTCCAACTCACAACAATCCTCCTGTCTCAGCCTCCCGAGTGCTGGGATTACAGGCATGAACCACCACACCCAGCTCTCGTTTGCTTTTTGTTTTTCTTGTCTGTGTTTTATTTCCCCCCTCTTAAAAAAAAATGGGAATAACAAACAGAGAGGTGAAGTGGCCTGCCCAAGGTCCCTTGGCTCAGACCCCAAGTCCCAAGCTTGACAGCCTCCAGCTCTCCTCTCTCCCTACCCCGGAAGCTGGGGGAGCTGATAAGCTCAGTAAGGTGAGGGATGCTGATTGGATGAGAACCCTGCAGCCTGATACCTGTTTGGGGGATGCTGAAATTGCCACAGTGAGGAGATGCAGCAGGAGTGGATCCTTAACTGTGTCAGCACTCTGGCCATAGGGGTAAATCAGCACTGGAGGATGTCCAGCCAGGACCTGAGTCTCAGCATACTGAGCAAAGAGTCCCCATCAGGGTCCGGCTCTGTGCTAGAACTGAAGTCCTGGGGGACCAGGGGAAGAGGTGACCGGTGATGACAGTCACAAATAGTGTGATGTTGTAGAACAGAGACAGGCCTAGGATGGATAACTGGAAGAGGGATCCACCTGGGCAAGGGCATTACAGACACAGACTCAGGATCCACATAATGACTGACTGGGCTGGCGTTGGTGGGTCTTGGAATCAAGGTGGTCCGACAGGGAACAGCTGGCCAGGCCCAGCCCCATCCCTAGAGGACAGACTTCAGTTGGGAAGTCCTGCGGCATGTTTGTAGGGAGGCTACCTGACTAGACTTGGATGGATAGGCAGGGGTGGGAATCTGGACCTAGAGAGACCCTAGGCAGGGTGGCCTAGTGACCCAAAGCTTGACAGCTATGGGGACATAGTCAGCAGGTGAGCTGATCAGGACAGGAAGGAGCAAGGACCACTCCCTGTCTTTTTAATGAGCAGTTAAGGAAATGCTGTGATATATCAAGTATTGTATTAAAAAAAAAAAAAGGTCCAAAAGCAGCGGTGATCTGCAGGGCATCCTGAGAGGCAGTGCACTCACGGACTCATTTATGCACATTTACTGGGGAGGCAGGCCTGGAAATGCTGAGGGTACGCCTGTCATGAGGATAGACCATGGCCTGTTTTATGGACAATGTGTGTGTGGCTGGGGGAGGGGAGGTGCTCCACCTGTGGGCAGATGCCTAAGCTGGTCTCACACATGTGGGCGTGCAACAAAAGCATCAGCTCACAGAGGGAGGAGAGCGCTCCTGGGGCAGGGCCAGTGCACCTAAGGGTCTCCCGTGTCCACTCTTTGTTCTGTGGCCCAGGAAGTGCTGGGGGGATCAAGTAGAGGAGACCCTAAGAGTAGGAAAACATTGGCTCCAGACGAGAGGTTGATGTGACCAGATCCAGATTTGAGAACCTGGGCAGCGGCCAAAGGAGGAGAGAGCAGTGTCCCCCTGACCAGAAATGGTAAGCTGAGAATGCAGTCTGCGCCTGGGCACTGGCAGGAGGCACCAGTTCACCGGTCAAAGGTCAACTTTCCTGCAAAACTGGTGAATGAATTTAAAGCGAGGATGCAAGAGCACTGTCCACAGAAAACAATATTTTCAAGACCCTCAGTGGGAAGCTAAGTTTCTGGAACAAAACTGTAGCACTATGTGTTACATTTCATACAAATGTGTGCCTATTTATTTTTGCGACAGGGTTTTGCTATACAGTTTAGGTTAGCCTTGAACTCACTTTGTAGCCTAGGCTGGCCTTGAACTCACAGCGATCCTCCTGCCTCAGCCTCCCATGTGCTGGTATTACAGGCATGCACCACCAGGCCCAGAGAATCCCTTTTAATCCAGTAATTTCACTTCTGTATCTTGAGGGAAATACCAAAACTTCACTACCTATCAACCCCTAGCACCACCCCTACACACAATTATTGCAATGATAAAATCATGGAAATGGAGATGTAATAGTTGCCAGGGGTTAAGGAAGGGTTTTGGAGGAATAGAAGTGAATGTTGCTATAAAACAACGTGAGTGATGTTTGTGATGACAGAAAGGTTCTGTCCTTTGACTGTATCAGTGTCTTTGAATCTGTCTTTAGTTCAGTGTAACATCTTTGCAATTCATCTGAGTCCTCTCATGTATCAATATTTTGCTCCTTTTCATTGCTGAGTAGGATTTCACCTCATGAATGTATCACGATTTGTTTAACCATTTGTCAGCTGAAGGATATTTAGGTTGTTTCCAGTTAGGGGCAATGATGAATAAAACAGATATAAATATGTGCATGTAAGTTTTTGTTTGAATATTAGTTTTCATTCCACTTGGATAAATGTCAAGTCAGATTTCCTTAATATGCTTAATTATATATTAGAAATTGAAAAATGGTTCTCTGAAGTGTCCACCTTTTTGCATTCCTACAGTGTAAGAGTTGCTCTACATCATTAGCACTTAACATTGCCAGGTTACACATCCTGTTGTATATTTTACTACAGCTTTAGGACATATTATCATTAGGGAAACAGTACATAGGATGCCTTTGTACTATTTCTTACAACTGCATGTGGATCTAAAATTACCTCAAAAAAAGTTTAATTTCAAAAGGGCATTAAGGAAACTTGGAGGGGTTGACTGAATTATTCTATATTTGATTGTAGAAGTGGTCACATGATTCTATGATTTTTTAAAAACTTTTTTTACTAACAACTGAATTTTATTATGGGAATAAAATAGAAAAATAGACATATTGCAGTCTGTTTTAAAATCTTTTTGTTGTTAGAATCCTTAAAAACATATTGACTGTTTAATATTCCCTACCATCGATGTACCACAGTCTATTTTACCTCCCCCTATCATTTGGCATTTGGGTTCTTTCCATTCTTCTCCATGGATATGTCAATGGGTGAATAAAGAAAATGTGGTATATATACCTAAAGGAATACTATTCATACATTGAAAGAAGAGAATACTGTCATTTGGACAACATAGATGAACTGGAAGACATTATATTGAGTAAAATAAGCCTGGCACAGAAGGACAAATACTGCACAGTCTCACCTATATGTGGAATCAAAAAAGTTGAACTCATAGAAGTAGAGTAGAATGGTGGTAATCAGGGACTGGAGTGGTGGTGAGTCAAGATGTGTTGGTCAAAGGTGTCAAATTTCAGTTAGAGGAATAAGCTCAAAAGATCTACTGTATAACATGGTGACTATAGTTAATAACAATGTATTATATTCTTGAAAATTGCTACCGCAGCAGACCTTAAGGGTACTCAAAAAGGAAAAAGTATGAATAGACAATTGATATGTTTCTTGTGGACTCTCAATTCTATCCCATTGATCTAAATTTCTGTCCTATGACAATACCACACTGTTTTTATTACTTTAACTTTGTATCAAGTTTTAAAATTAGAAAGCGTGAGGCCTTTAGTCTTTATTCTTCCTTTTCAAGATCATTTTGCCCCACTGGAGTCCTTGAAAATTTCATATGAATTTTCCAATCATTTTTTGCATGTCTTTAAAAATGGGTGACCATTGAGATTTTGATAGACAATGCACTGACTCTATAGATCACTTTGGATAGTACTGCCATCTTAACTATATTATCTCCCAATCCATCAACATAAGTATATATACTTATTAGATCTTTAATTTTTCTGAATAATACTTTGCAGTTTACAGTCTCATCTCAGTTTAAATTTCTGAGTATTTTTAATGCTATTTTAAATTAAGTTTTCTTAATTTTTGAGTTTCCATTGCTAGTATGTAGAAGTATGACTGATTTTGTGTGTTGATTTCTGTCATGTAACTGATGAATATGTTTATTTGCTCCAGCAGGGTGTGTGTGTGTGTGTGTGTCCTTTGGGATTTTCTACATATAAGGTCATATCACCTTCAGGTAGTTACACTTCTTCCTTTCCAATCTGAAATCCTTTGACATCTTGTTCTTGACACTTCTCCAGCTAAAATCTTCAATGGGCAAAAGTGGGCATCCCTGTCTTATTCCTGATCTGAGGGAGAAAAAGTTTTCAGTCTTCTACCATTGAGCATGAAGTTAACTGTGTATATTTCATACATGGTCTTTATCATGTTGAAGACCTTCCTTTTAGCTCTAAATTTTTGGGTGTCATGTCATAAAGTAGCGTTGGATTTCATTAATTGCTTATTATGCATCTATTAAGAAAATAATGTGATTATTTTTCTTCACTAAATTAATACAAGTGAAGTACATTACATTGATGTATAGTGCAGAACACTGACTTTGCTGGTTGAATACCTTGTATTCCTGGAATAAATCCCACTTGGTTGTAGCATATAGTTCTTTTAATACATTGTTGGACTTGATTTGCTGATATTTTCTTGCCATTATGGAGTGAGTTGTTTAGATAGGGTTTTGCAGTACATAATGATTATATTCATCATGGGGAACTGATAAATATACGCAACACAGATGTTCATTCTTTTCACTTCCCCTTCTTCTCCCTTCCCACACTTCCCCCCAGCTCTTTGTCCCCTTCCATTTACAACTCTTTTAGTTCCATTACATTGCTATCACACTGTTTTAATTCTAGAATATGGGTTGACATATAGAGGAAGAGCTGTTCCTCATATTTTTCCTTTAAAATGTTTAAAAGTCAATACATTTAATTTTTTTAGAAAACTAGAATTGTGACTGTAAGTGAATTACTTTTATTGCCTAACTTAAGAAATTATTACAATTGTTTTTGTGGGCTAGAGATTTAGCTCAGTGGCTAAAGCGCCTTCCTGGCAAGTGCAAGGCCATGAGTTCAATCCACTGGTGCCACCAAAAAAAAAAAAAAAGAATGAAAAGCTTGCTCTCCGGTAACCAGCTCAGAGGAAAGGCAGAGGCAGGCCCTGCTCAGAGTGCATTCCAACAAAGCGAGAGGCTGCTCTCTGGTAACCAGCTCAGAGGAAAGGCAGAGGCTGGCACTGCTCAGAGCACATTCCAACGGACAAAGGGAGACGCCGCTTGCTAGTAAGGAGCTCAGAGGGAAGGAAGAGGCAGGCCCTGCTCTGCATGCATTCCAGCAGGCCCCCCCCAGAGGCTCCCACAAACAAAAGCAGGCTCTGCACCAGAGCACCCAATAGCCACCATTGGATACCTCCAGCCAGCACTGGCCAGGAAAACCAGTCACGCTCCAGAGAAATTGTAACCAATGTGGGAGGTTCCCAAAACCCCACTACC
>RJWT010032725.1:0-14061 GCA_004365215.1 Cuniculus paca | reverse complement strand
AAAGAGGGTATTATCTAGTATAAGTGCTCAGAAGGAGATGGTGTAGATATAGGAGGGAAGAATGTTAAGGAAACTGAGAGAGAAGAGTATTTTAAAGGCTCAAGTGGTAAACGATGTTAACATTGCACAGAGATCTTGTTTGATGATTATTTAGAATTAATCATTAAAATTAGAGCCACCAAACCTAAGAGATCAGACTAGTGTGTGTTGAGATAAGTGAAGAACTAATAGCAAATAGTTTATGTATTTTGACTTTTTGTGAAATTTGGTTGTGGACGATTGTAAATACATCCATAGAGCAATACAGGACCAATTAAAGAGCATATATATGTTCTAAATATACAATGCATGAATTACAATATAAAATGAAAACTTTTTCTTCTCTATTGAATTTATAATGGAATTTGTAAAATATAATTTTACAAATGCAAAGAAATCGAGAAATTATTTTCCATGCAAGATGGGCAAAATTTTTCAAGACAGCAATCCTTGATATATTATAAATTCATACAAAACATGTATGTCCCCTTTATTGTACGCATGAAATGCTGTATTTGTATAAAGATTGAGTTAATATTTTAGGTTTGGTATTTAACCAGTTACTCTGCAAAAACATTACTTACTCTATGGCTGTTACTTTTGGGCACTGTGAATATATAGATCCAGATTTGGGTCCATACCTGCACAGAGAAAGCAAGATACGGTTTTGGGCAATTACAAAATAATAAGTGAATGCGATGGCTAATTTTCCGTGTTAATATAGCTAGGCTACCAGAGGGTTGCCAGGTATTTGTTAAACATTATTTTTGATGCGTGTTTGAAGATGTTTTGCATATGATAAACATTTAATACGTAGAACAAGTAAAGCAGATTATCTTCCATGACGTAAATGGGTCTCAGTGAATGAGTTGAAAATCTACATGGAGCAAAGGGATGGCTTTCTTTTAAGGAAGAAGAAAGTATTTGTGCCTTTAAAATGGGATATTACTTTTTCCTGCCTTTAAACTTGAACAAAAATCTTAATATTCCTGGGTCTTCAGGCTACTAACTTTCAGACAAGATCTCAGGCCTTTGAATTCAGAACAGAATCTCACCATTGGATTTTCTATGTCTCAGATCATTAGCATGCTCTCTCAGGTCTTGGAATTTCTGAGCCTCTGTAATCATATTATCCAATTCTTTCTGTCTGTCTGCATTTTGGTTTTGGTTTATGTTTAGATGTCTCCCCAAAACCTCATAGGTGGGGCTTATTAAGAGGTGGCTTGATCTAGAGTGTGTGATGCTGGGATTAATTCACGGTGCAGTGCTAGGATCAAAGGCACTAGGATTAAGAGCATGAGTGCTGCCTGCTGTAAGTAGCCTGGATAAAATCTGAGGGAAGGAAGAGCTGTGGTCATCCCTTGATTGCTTAATTTCTGCCTTCTGCTAGCCATGCACTACTTCTGCTCTGTGAGGTCCTTCTGCTAAGCCACCCTGCCTTGGAGTCAGCCAATTATGGACTGAAACCTCCTCAAACTGTGAGTTAAATAAACATTTCCTCCTTTATCTTTGGGTGCTGGGTATTTTGTTTTAGCAATGAGAAAAGTAACTAAGACAGTCTTTCTATCATCTATCTATCTATCTATCTATCTATCTATCTATCTATCTATCATCTATCTATCATCTATCTTCTATCTATTCTACTGGTTCTTTTTCTTAGGAGAACCTAGCGGTTTGAAATAGGTAAAAAGAAGAAGTTAACTGTGCCCTGGAAATCCTGTGATAAGAAACCTAATCCAGTTTGAGCGTCAAGGAGTTTTCTTGAGGAAATTGGGATCTTTTATTTTCTTTGACTCCCATATTGTCCTTGAACTTACAACCATTTAATCTCAGCCTCTTGTGTAGCTTGGATTCTAAACTTCTGTTGCACCTAACTATGAAGTAGTGTTTAAAATGAGGACTACATGACAGGCAGGAGTTAGAAAGAAAGAACAAAATGAAGAAGAGCATTTGTCAAAGCTCTGGGAGATGGAGGTTGGGAGAGCTTTAAACATTTTAAATCCATGATCTACTAATTTATAAGCACATCTTGGAATAGTTTTCAACATTAATATTCATAATTAGGTGTTGCAAGTAATTAGGACTCTGATAACTTATAGGTACATATTCAATTTGTTCGCACTCAGAAGATTACTACTGTTTATCAGATCTGGTTTATTTTTAGATTTTATTTTTGATGTTGAAAACAAACTTAAATGTGAAACAGGGACTTTAAATTCCTGTAAAAATGTGGGGATATGCAATGTATTAATCAGTTCAGGCTACCATAACAAAATATCACAGACTAGGTGTTTTAAACAACAGGAATTTATTTCCCATGTTTATGAAGGATAGAAGTTCAAGATGTCATCAATCTTGATTTCATTGTGAGGTCACTTTGCTTGTGGGCAACTTATTTTGTGCTTACAGACCTTTTTGTGAATGTGAGAGAGAAAGAATACTCTTTGATGTCTTCTTTTAAGTGCAGTATATAATCCCATTGAATCAGAACCCTTACCCTTATGACTTCATTTAAACTTAATTACCTCCTTTTGGGCCCTATCTCACAATGTAATCAAATTGTGAGTCAAGGTTTCGAAACAAGAAATTTTGGGAGGAAGTAATTCAGTCCATTGTGATCTGCTCCTGGTTACTCCAAAATTCATGTCCTTTCTGCATGTCAGTCACATTCATTTTGTCCCAGTAGTTTGCAAAATGTTAACTCATTCTGAAGTTCTAAGTTGCATTCAAAGATTATCTAAATAGATATGAATGAGATTCAAGATACAAGTTTTCCTGAATCATATACTAATTCATGGATGTTTGAGATAAAATTCCTGTTATGGTTTAAATCTAGATGTGCCCCTAAAGTCTCATGTGTCCATAGGTGGGACTTTTGGGATGTGACTGAATCATAGGGATGTGATACTTAACAGTAGATTAGTCTGCTGAGTTTATAGCTAAAAGTAGCATTATGTGAAGCCTGGTTAAAGGAAGTGGGTCACTGTGGGAATGGCCTGGAAGGGTCTGTCTCCCTCTCTCTCCCCTTCATCTCTCTCTCTCAGTTTCTTTCTGCCATGTTAAGAGTGATCTCTCCTCTGCCATGTCCTTCTGCCATGCTTCCCTGATATGGAGTCAGTCAATTATGGACAGAAGCCTCTACAAACTTGTCAGCCCAAATAAACTTTCCTCCTTAAAGTTTTGTGTATTGAGTATTGTGTCTCAGTGATGAGGATGTCACTGCGAAACTCTTAATTCCTCTCTAGCTGTGAACCTATGAAAGTACAAAAGTTAGATCCTTCAAAAAAATACAGTGGTAGGACAAATAAAAAACAGATGTTTCCAATTTGAAAGGAAGAAATTGGAAGGAAGAAAGGAGCAATGAGCCTCAAGCAAGTCTCAACCCTACCAAGACAAATCCTCATCAATGTCAAAACTCAAGGGTATTCCTCTTTGGTTTGATGCTTTGCCCTTCAAGTTCACTGGGATAGCAGAGCCTCCCCATGTTCAATCTCAAGGCTCTGTGAGGGAACCACAATTCTTTGAATCACTAAGATCACCCCAACCACACAGCTCTCTGTGGTGGTCATCCAGGCTAATGAAACTGAGGGAAAACATACTCGGTTCCACGAACCTGTCATGGAGTGCCAACCCTGATGACTGTTGAATAGCCTTTAGGGCCGTTCTTCCCTGTCCTTCATGACATGCAGCCTTTGTCCAATCCATTCAAACTGGCAGTGCTTCTGCTCACAAATTCCCATCATCTCTTTATCGAGTGATACTTAGTAACATTTTCAGCATTTTCTTCTGAACATCTTGTTTTTGTAGTATGAGTAGGTTGAGAATTTTCCGAAACTTTAAGTTTTGGTAGCCTAAGATTTCCTTCTTCCAATTTATCTCTACTCCCCATACTCCCCATTAGTATAAAAAATCTGGAAGACCAAGGCCACATATTAAACACTTTCTTTATAAATCTCTTTAGTCAAACAGCCAATTTTATAGCTTATAAATTCTTTCTTCCTCAAAACACTAGTAGATAATTTAGCCAAATTCTTCCTTTCTTTGTAATGAGGATGCTCTTTCCTCCAAATTCAAATAAACTCTTTCTCCTATCAGAGACTCTCCATAAAGGCCTTTATCTGTTACTCGTCTCCTAAGAAGTTTCCACATGTATAGGTATTTTTTTAAAGCAGCATCTCATTCCTGGTATCAAAATCTACTACATTGTTTTCTATTTCTCAGCTTACACCTAGACCTTTGCTCTACAATCAGTTGACAAAGAAGGAAAAGACTGGGGCCTGGCTTATTTGATATGAAACTATCCCAAATCGGAAAAATGCTGCACCACAACCCCTTTCAGAAACATTCTTGAAAGATAATGATTGAGTAAAATTCTTTCAGTGGGCAGAAACTTGAATGGCACATCTGGTTGTTTACATTTTTGGAAAGAGAAATGGACTGATGTGTGATTACACTCATGGGCTGTGGCCAATGTTTTGGCCAAATGATCGGTAGCTTTGGAAGGAATGTGATTAGAGAATTGACAAGGATATCTGCGGAAGAAGTATGAACAAAGGGCAATCTGAGTGGGAAAGTCATGAAAATGATAGCATTCCATGTGAGTGTTCACCAAAGGATAACCTCAGTAAAAGAAGATTTTAATAATCAAGTAGATCCATTCTGTACATACTAGCCAGGCTCTTTTGTCATTGCCCAGTGGTCTCATGGAGAAAATAGTCATGGTACTAGCAGTGAGAATTATGCATTGGCTCAGAAATGAAGACTTCCTTTACCATGGCTGATCTGCCTTAGCCACTGCCAAGTGTCCAATCTACCAGAAGCAGAGACGGACACTGAGTCTCTGATATGGTATCATCCTCCTGGGACATTAGCCAAATACCAGTTGGCAGGCTGATTACATTGAATCACTTTCTCCATGAAACAGGAAATGTTCTGTTCATATTAGAATAGATGTTTTGGATTATATTTTGCCTTTCCCATATGTAATGCTTCTTAATAAAACTGCTGTCCTTGGATTGCCTATGCATCACTATGGTATTTCATGGTATTGTTTTTAATGTAAGAAGTCATTTCACAGAAAATGAATTGTGATAATGAACTTATGCTCTGGAATTCACTGGTCTAGCATATTCTCCACACTTCTAAGGCAGGTGACTTGAAAGAGCATTAGAATGACCTTTTGAAGACTCAGGCATAGTGTCAGCTAGGTAGTAGTACATTATGAGTCTGGGACAAAAAGCTGTGTACATCCTCAATCAGTATAAAATATATGGTGCTATTTCTCTCATAGGCAGGATTCATGAGTCCAGGAATCAAAGGGGAAAAGTGAGAGTCATATCATTCACCCTTTACTGACCACTAGCAAAATTTTTGATTCCTGTTCCCATGACCTTTAGCTAGACTGGCCTACAAATATTATTTCCGAGAGAAGGAATTCCACCACCAGAAGACATGATTTCACTAACGTGGCAGTTAAGTCTGTCATCGAGTCACTTTGGTGTCTTTTTACCTCAAAGTTTACAAGTCTAGAAGGGAAGTTATAGTGTTGGCTGAGATGACTGACCTAGACTACCAAGAGAAATGCAAACAACAGAAGTAAAAAAAAGCTATTTTTATAATACAGGATATTCTTTAGAGTGTCTTTCAGTATTACCATGTCCCATAATTAAGGCAAAGAGAAATCACAAAAGGCCAATTCTGGTAGAATTACTAATGGTGCAAATGCTTCAGGAATGAATATGGATGTTTCCTCACCAAGTAAGAAGTCATAACCAACTGTCATGATTTTTTTTTCATTTTTAATTGATGTACCTCTATATATTCCAAGTGTTCTTGCTGTATACACTGACCCTTTATCAAAAATTTGTTAATATCCCTTAGTTTTTATATTTTTATGCGAGGCAAAGAGAATACAGTATGTGTGAGAAAAGGTAACACCAGCTATGGTCACCTGTTCAGTTACAGAAATTAGGACTAATATTTGTCAGGTGTTTTTCTAACTTTTTTTGAGAGTGTATCTTTTGTGTGTGTGTGTGTGTGTGTGTGTGTGTGCACGTGTTAAGCAAATATCTTTTTTTTCCTTCTTTTGTTCTTCACCATGTTCAATAAGAGGTATTGACTTTATACCAAAATGTCTAAATATTATTAATTTTACATTATAGTATATAAATCAAGGTCAAGGAGAAGTGTATTACTCACAGGCTTCACATTATCTTCAGTTCAGTGGGTTAGAAGATTTTGGTTATGCCCAGAATAACTGTCATTTTAGGCAGAATTATGACCTCATTACTGTCTTTATTTGGAGATCAAGTATTGTTTAAAAAGATGTATATGCATGCCATGCTAACAAGGCACGGGCTCATGATGATTAATTTTTTTATTATTAAAAAAACAGAAATAAAGGATAGAAATAATACAGAATTTCAAAACAAAACAAAACAACAGTAAGAAATCAACACTAGTTAATACATTACATATTGCTATCTTAGAAGTAGTTGTTCAGGTTACAAGATCTAAGCATAAAAAATAATCAAGTAATCAAACAATGACAGCACAAACAGTTCATTTGATGAATTAACAGAGATTAGTAGTATAGTCATCTATGTTGCACACATATACATGCACACAGTTATATGTGTAAACCTACATGCATATAATCTTTTCCTTTCTTCCATTTCTCCTTTGTATTACCCCAGTTGTTCTTTCCTTTTGAGCACTTTTTTCCCTTTCATTATTTCAATATCTTTGGTATGTTTTGGATCTTCTTACACTTTCAGTTTCTTATTGTTGTTATTTGTTTTTTACACTATGGACAATTATAGTCTCAAGTTGCCTCCATTTACCTATAAAATTCTCAAGATTATCTTTTTTTATAGCTAATATTCCATTGTATAAAAATATCACATCTTTTTTATCCATTCTGTGGTTGGTGGGCATTTGTGTTGTTTCCAAGATTTAGCTATTACAAATTGTGCTGCTATAAACATGGGTGCACATATATCTCTTTGGCATGATATTTTCAATTTTTCTGGGAAAATACCCAGAAGGGAAATAGCTGGGTTGAATGGGACCTCCAATCCTAGATTTTTGAGGAATCTCCACACTGATTTCCACAGTGGTCATACCAGTCTACACTCCCACCAACAGTAGAGAAGTGTTCCTTTTTCCCCACAGCCCCGCCAACATTTGTTATTGGTTGATTTTTTGATGGCAGCCATTCTTTCTGGAGTGAGATAGACTCAGTGTTGTTTTAATTTGCATTACTCAAATGACCAGTGATGTTGAACATTTCTTCATGAATTTGTTTGCCATTTGTATTTCTTAATTTGAGAAGTGCATGTTTATCTCAGATGCCCATCTTTGGATTGGGTCTTTGAATTTCAGGGGCCTGATGTTTTTCAATTCTTTATATGTTCTAGATAGCAGTTCTTTGTCTGAGTGACAGCTGGCTAAAATTCTTTCCAATTCTGTGGGTTTTCTTTTCACTCTGTTGGTGATTTCCTTTTTTTTTTTTTTTTTTTTTTTTTTTTTTTTTTTTTTTGAGACAGGGTCTCGTTATGCAGTTCAGGCTGGCCTTGGGTTCACTTTCTAGCCCAGGCTGGTCTCATACTTGCAGTAATCCTCCTGCCTCAGCCTCCCGAGTGCTGGGATTACAGGAGTGTGCCACCATGCCCAGCTTGTTGGTGATTTCTTTTGAAGTGCAAAAACCTTTTAATAAGATGAGATCCCAGTTGTTTATTCTTTGAAGTATTTCCCGTGTGGTTTGTGCTTTGTTCATGAACTCTGCCTACTCCTATGTCTTGAAGATTTCTACCTACCATGTCTTCCAGTAGATTTAGTGTTTCTATTTTAATATTCAGATCTTTGATCCATTTTGACTTTAGTTTAGTGCATGGCTGTAGAAATGGTTCTAGTTTCAGTCTTAGGCATGTGGAAAGCCAATTTTTTAAGCACCATTTATTAAAGAGGTTATCTTTCTTCCAGTGTACATGTTTAGCCTCTTTGTCAAGTATAAAGTGGCTGAGTGTCTTTGTCTTTGTGTTTGTGTCTTCTAATCTGTTCCACTGATCTTCAGGTCTGTTTTTTTGCCAGTACCATGCTGATTTTTATCACTGTTGCTTTGTAGTATAACTTCAAGCCAGGGATTGAGATGCTTCCTGCTTTACTTTTGTTGCCCAGGATTGTCTTTGGTATTCTGGGTCTCTTCTGTTTCCAAATGAATTTTAGAAGTGTTTTCTCTAGATCTGTAAGGTATGTTAATGGTATTTTGATCAGGATTGCATTAAATCTATGTAACAGTTTTGGCCATTTTCACAATGTTGGATTTTCTTACCCAAGAGCAAAAGATATCTTTCCATTTTCTGACATCTTCAATCTCCTCATTTAGAGTACTATAGTTTTCAAAGTATAGGTCTTTTACATCCTTTGTTAGGTTGATTCCTAAGTATTTCATTTTTTTTGGTTGCTACTATGAAAAGTGTTATTTCCCTAATTTCTCTCTCAGTGAGTTTGTTGTTTGTGTACAGGAATGCTATTGATTTTTGAGTGTTGACTTTGTCTCCAGCTACACTACTGAATTTGCTTATTAACTCTAGTAGTCTTTTGATGGAGTTTTTGGGGTCTTCTATGTAGAGTATCATATCATGTGCAAATAGTGATAATTTAACTTCTTCTTTTCCTGTCCTTATCCCTTTTATTTGTCTGTCTTGTCTAATTGCTCTAATGTTTCCAGAACTATATTGAATAGGGATGGTGATAGTGGACATCCTTGTCTTGTTCTTGATTTTAGAGTGAATGCTTTCAGTTTTTGCCCATTTAGTATAATGTTGACTGTTGGTTTGTCATACATGGCTTTTATCAGATTGAGGTGGATGCTGTCTGTTCTGTAGGGTTTTTATTATGAACAAGTGTTGGACTTTATCAAAAGCTTTTTCTGTGCCTATTGACATGCTCAAGTGATTTTTGTCTTTGGCTCTATTGATGTGGTGTATTATATTTATCAATTTACTTATGTTAAACAATCCCTGCATTCCTGGGATAAATCCCATTTGGTCATGATGTATAATCTTGATTCATTGTATTCTATTTTCCAGTATTTTATTGAGAATTTTTGCATCGATGTTCATTAGGGAGATGTACCTATAGTTCTCCTTTTTAGTTGGATCTTTCTCTAGTTTTGGTATCAGAGTAATACTTGCCTCCAGGAATGAGTTAGGGAGAATTGCTTCCCTTTCAGTTTCATTGAAAAGTTTGAGGAGTATTGGCATTAAATCTTTTCTAAATTTCTTGTAAAATTCAGCTGTGAATCCATCAGGACCTGGGCTTATCTTTGTTAGTAAATTTTAATCACATTTTCAATTTCAGTAGCTGATATTGGGTTATTCAAAATTGTTATATGTTCTTGGTTCAGCTTTGGCCATTCATACATTTCCAGGAATTTGTTCATTTCCACCCTATGTGAGTAAAGGTTTTCAAAACAGGTATTCACAATCTTTCGCATTTCTATGGAATCTATAGTAACTTCACCCTTTTCATTCCTCATTGCACGAATTTGAGTTTTTTCTTTCTTTTTCTTGATAAGGTTGGCTAGAGGTTTATCAATTTCATTTGTTCTTTCAAGGAACCCACTCTTTGATTCATTAATTCTTTGTATTGTTTTCTTAGTCTCAGTTGCCTTAATTTCTGCTCTGATCTTTATAATTTCCTCTCTTCTATGTGCTTTGGGCTTGACTTGTTCTTTTTTTAGAAGCTTGAGGTGTAGCATTAGGTTGTTTATTTGTGCTCATTCTGTTTTTCTGATGTGGCAATTCATTGCTGTGTATTTCCCTCTTAATTCCACAAGTTTTGGTATGTTGTATCTGCATTTTCATTGAATTTTAGGTATTCTTTAATTTTTTCTTTAATTTCATCTGTCACCCATTGGTTGTTCAAGAGGTTGTTATTTAATTTCCATGTGTTTATGTAGGTTTTGCAGGGGGTTTTTTGCCATTAATTTCCAGTTACAGTGCACTATGGTCAGATAATATGCAGGGAATAATTTCAATTCCTTTGCATTTACTTAAGCATGTTCTGTGGGCTAATATATGGTCTATTTTAGAGAATGTCCCATGTGCAGCTGAGAAGAATATGTATTCTGATGTCATTGGGTGGAACACTGTAAATGTCCTCTAATTCCATTTATTCACAGGTTTGATTCAGTTCTGTTATTTCTTTGCTGACTTTTTGTCTAGTTGAGATAGTGCTTTGTGACAAAGGGGTATTATGGTCCCCTGTTGCAATTGTGTTATTGCTTATTTAGTTTTTCATGCCTGTTGGCATTTGTCTTATATAGTTGGGTGCTCCTGTATTTGATGCATTAATATTTATAATTGTTATTTCTTTCTCATGAATTTTTCCCCTAAGAAGTATGTAGTGACCATCTTTATCTCTTTTGATCATTTTTGGTTTGAAGTTCACATTGTCTGCAAACAGAATAGCTACCCCTGCTTTTTCCTGGGTTCCTGAGGCATGGAATATTGTTTTCCACCCTTTGACTTTTAGTCTATGAGTTTACTTTTGAGTCAGATGTGTTTCTTGTATACAACATATTGTTGGATCCTGTTTCTTGATCCATCCTGTCAACCTATTTCTTTTAATTGGTGAATTGAGGCCATTTACATTGATGGTTATCACTGATATGTACTGGCTTAACTTTGTCTTGTTATTTTCCTGTTGTTGGTTTCCTGCTTTTCCCCCTTGTTTAGTTGCTTGCCCTGCCTTGTGGTTTCTTTCTGTTGTTGTTCTGGGAATTGCAGTCATTTTTGTCTCTCTCTACTATGTCTTTCAGTATTGTTTCTAGGGTTGGTTTGGTAGACATGAATTTCTTTAGTTGTTCTTTGTCATGGAAGTATCTTATTTCTCTATCTATTTTGAAAGAAAGTTTTGCAGGGTACATCAATCTGGGTTGAAAGTTGTCTTCTTTCAGGGCTTGAAATACTTCTAAGCTCGTTTTAACTTGGGGGTTTGTGCTGAAAAGTCTGCTGTGATTCTAATGGGCTTTCCTTGATAGGTGAGTTGTGTCTTTTCTCTAATAGCTTTTGTATTCTATTTTTATGCTGAATTTCTGAGATCTTAATTATTGTATGTCTGGGTATAGATTTATTTTGGTTATGGCTGTTTGACATTCTAAGTGCCTCACTTATCTGTATATCTGATTCTTTGCCCATGTTTGGGAAATTTTCCATTATTACTTCTGCAAATAGTTTTTTTTATGTCATTTGTGTTTACTCCTGCATTTTCACTGATGCCTATCAGTCTTATATTGCTTCTCTTTGCATTGTCTTGAAGCTGTTGAATTGTTATTTCATGCTCCCTTGTTATTTTCAAAAGTTCTTTCCTTTCATGATCGCTAGCTGTGATCCTGTCTTCAAGGTTCAAAAGTCTATCCTCAGCTTCATTCAAATGGTTTTGCCAGCTTTCAGTGGAATTTTTTATTTCCTGGATATCTCTTTGCATTTGTTTCGTGCATTCCATTTCTTTCCTAAATTGTTCATTCAAGGTTTCCATCATTTTCCCATGCTCCTTTCCTTTTTTATCTATGTCTTACCTAGCTATGCTGAGCAATTCCTTTATTAAGGTTGTGATTTATTTCTCTACCTGAGAGAATATTTCTAATCTGATTTCCTCTATAGCCTCATGGATTCATGTCTTTATTTCACTTGCTATCTTTTCAGAAATTTGAGGTGCATGACTTGTAATGTCCTCTGTTTCGATGTCTCCTGTACTTGATCCTGGTGGACTGGGCATTTGAGATTGCATTTTGCTGTTTCATTTTGTCATTTTCACCTTTTGGCTTAATATTTTGGTCTTTTCAATCCCACTAGTCTTAACTGATCATTGTTTGTGTCTTAGGGTTCTATTGTATGGGTGATATTTGTCCAGCGTCTGGGACCCCCAAAGGGGAGCAGCCAGATGCCTGAGTTCTTCCTTTAGGGCCTATTTGGTGAGTCCCTTATTCTTCCTAGGCTGACTAGCCTAGGAGTGTTGATGTAAGCCAACTCTTATCTCCTGTTGTTACTGTGGCTTTAGGCTATTCCAGGTCAACAGATCTACCTGGCTATAATGTAAACCTCAGCTGAGATCCTACTGTGTCACTGGGGTTCTCATAGGTCTTCTCAAGTTCCTCCGGGATGAGGGAGGCCTTATCAGCACTCTCCACAACCCACCTGGTGTTGTCTGTATTGGAGAAGAACTCACCCACACTCTTGCTAGGCTCACCAAGGTCCTAACAGCTGGAGGGGAGGGTTTGCTGCTTCTCCACTGAGGTCCCCTATTTGAGGGCGAGACTCACTGCACTGTTGCAGGCTGGCTGAGGTCCTCTGTGTGGGTGAGGGGTTACTGAAGTTTCCCTTAGTCCACTAGGGTTCTGCAGGTGGTAGAAGGGGTTACTGATGGTCCCTGGGCTCTTGAGGTCTCTGGGGTGAGGGGGAGTGGAGGTGGAGTAGAGCAGTCAACAATCATGTTGGCCTGGAGGTCTTAGGATGGAGGGATTATGATGATTAATTTTTGTGTCAGTTTAATTGGGCCATTGGCCTCCCAGATATTTGGTTAAGTACTCCTGCCTTTGCACTCAAAATGAAATATCAGTTTGTCTTGCATATTGAGTCAGCCAGTTTTTAGCCTGTTACTTACACCATTGACTCTCCTGGTTCCCTGGCCTTTGACTTTCTCTTGGAACTATACTATAGATTATCATGAAACACCAGCTTGCCAGTTATGTATTTTGAGAGTTCTTAACCTCCATATTACATGAACCAATTTATTATACTGTTGTTTTCCCCCAATCTAGAAAACTATGGAGAAATACACACATTTAAAGATTTATTTATCTATATGTTTAAAGATGTATATCATTTCTGGTTAATGTGGAGGGACTATTAAACTGCTACCAATTGATATACGTGGACATCTAGTAGAGCAATATTTTAAAATATAAATAACAGAGTTACTGAGAATTGAGATGATTGGGCTATTTATACAATGTTTTTCAAATTGATCTCCCAAAATTTGTTATGTTCATTGTAGTGGTTGATTGATTGTATCAACTTGGGAAATTTAGAAACTTAACTAAGTCAACTCAGCAATTCTACCCATAGGGTTTAGAGAACCTGCCCTAGGACTGTTCATCACGTGGACGGTATAAATGGGAAATGAAGGATGGATGGGCTTCTGTTCTTCAGAGGAGCTCCAGTCTTGCCTTCACTTTGGACATTACCTCCTGACTTCTAGTGCAGACTCTTTGGCTTCTGCCTTGGATCCTTCAACATTTGGGTGTAGACTCTTCAGTCACAGAGTTGAATGAGGAAAGGTGCAGAGGGTATTTGCACACTGGAGGCTGAAGTGCTCAGTCCAAGTTCTGGAGTGCACTACAATACTTCCTGCAAGCCTGTCTCAGGAGGCCAATGAGTCTACAACAGAAGGCTGAAGACTCTATGCTGGAATTAGTTATCATTTGCGTCTAGATGTGCTCCCAAGACCTCATACAGTCATGGGGTTGGACTTCTAGAGTTTGTTATTGCTGGGATTATAGATGTGAGTGTTATACCTGAGTTTTATACCTGCCCTAGGGTGGGTAGCGTGCATACAACATAAGAGAGGGAAAGAGGCTTGCTCTCTCTTTCCCTATTTTCTTTTATTGCTTTTTTCTGTCTTTTATTGCCACAAACTGTTGTCCTCTCCCATGTAACACCCTGCCTTGAAGCCAGTTGATTATGGACTGAAACCTCTCCTAACTGTGAGTTAAATAAACCTTTCCTTCCTTAATTTTGGGTGTTGGGTATTTTGCCTCAGCAATGAGAAAAGAGTAACTAAGACACTCCTAGTCCTGTGAGGAACTATTATGATCCATGGATGTCAACAGGTGCTAAATCAATAATTATTGGCTAGTTAATTATGTTATTATGGAGCTTGTGTAGAAAGAATATCTTTCTCAGGAAATAATGATACTTATCAAAAAGCCTCCAAGCTGAAGTTAAGAGATGTTGG
>RJWT010032724.1:0-14055 GCA_004365215.1 Cuniculus paca | reverse complement strand
ATGCTGGCTGTCCACGTGAGTGCCTAGTGCTGCCTCGCCGCCGGTGTTCTGTGTGTTTCCGGGAAGGACCTGAGCCTCTCTGGGAATAACTGTCTCTGAGCTAACGAGGAGGATGTAGAGTTTCCCTGAGTTCCTAGTGTAAACACGTTAGAACAATCCGGAAACAACGGAGAAATTACAACAGACCCCAAACTGGAGGCAATGGTGTGACGCCATTAAAATAATAACTCCGAAGACTGTAGGAAACTCCTCATGATACAGAGTTTTTTTAAGAAAAAAGTCAGGCTGGGCTTATCAATCGTGTAAAATAATACGGATCAAAATAATTAGACTACCTACAACAATTAAAATAGCTGGTAGGTTAGGAAAATAGGATCCCCCCCTCTGCTTTCTGTAATATCATCCTGTTACTTTTTAAATTAAAAAATATGGATATATGCTTTAAAATTAACTTTTGATTCGGATCTCTTACTTGCTGACCTTCACTTTTAGATCACCTCATGCACGTCGTCATCCCTGAGCACTCACGAGCACTCCTAGCAGACTAGTTTGGGTTTTTTCTTCCTGTTCTTGCTACCTAGTTCCCACTTTATAATGGGAAGACACCAGTCTTGCATTGAAAATAATCTTAAAAAGAATTGTTCCTCAGCAAAGCCAGGCTCTGCACACTTTCGTAATTTCTAACAGACACAGAAGGGGGAAGGGTGCTGTGATGAGCCTGGCCCCAGGTACTGACCTGTGGCCTGCTGTTCCCTCCAAACCCTCCACCTGCTCCCATCCCTGTAGATGACTGACACAACTCCAGAGCTGGCAGCACCGTGCAGCGGAAGAAATGCTGATAAAGAGCTCTGTGGGACCACCCCAGCTCCCTCACTGCAGTCCTTCCCAGTGTCCTTTACCCCACTCACCACTCTGTCCCCTTTGTCACCCCAGTCCCTACCTGAACAGCTCGCTCGCATCGTATTATGGGACAGGATGAGGAGCGGTGGAGGAGGACACGACTGTGTAACCTTCTCCCCGAGTTCGGACAGATTTCTTTTAAGGCAGGGTCTCACTGTGTATAGTCCAAGCTGACCTTGAACTCTCCATGAAGCCCAGGCTGGTCTCAAACTCATGATCTTCCTGCCTCAGTGTCCAGAGTACTGGGCTTACAGGCATGTACCACCGTGCCAGCTCCTTTTCCTCGTTTGGGCTCTTGACATCTTACAAGAAGCAACTCTTTCCCTGCACGCCTGGAAATGCTCAAAAGGGCCTGAGTGCTCCAGATCGCTTAGATTCCTTCCTGTCTGCACCAAAGCCGTGCTCAAATAGACGAATCACAGCATCCCCAGATCTTACACAGCAAATGAGGCAGTGGCGAAGGACCCCGGTTCTGTTGCTCTAACAACCTTTCCCAAACAAGGCGAGTGGTGGGAGACTGTGGCCACAGAGAATGAATAGGAAATGTCAGAAAGCTGCTTCCTGTTGAGGGAGGTGACGGTGAGGGCCAGATGGGCAGCCGTGTTCCTTCTGCCACCGAAGGGCCGTGTAGCCGGACTCGCCTCCGCCCGTCGGAGCATCCCCAGGTTTAGGTGTGAAATAAGCAGCCAAGGCGATCAGGAAGCTGGCAGCTGCATGATGAAGAGACCACAGCTGTGAACCCTCCTCACCTCACGTGGATAGTGGAGTTTACCACCGTGGTCTCCTGGGGCAGGGTTTGCTGTGTCTGTGGTTAGAGTTAGGGGAAAAACATGGGTTCCCGATTTGTTTTCACTGTATCCTTTAACAAATATTTATTGAGTACTTACTATGTACCAGGCACTGAGATCGCAGAGCTGCTAAGTAAAACAGCCTCTGTCCTCGAGAGAGACGGGATTAAGTGGCTGATGGAAACTGCATGTGATGAGTGCTGTTCAAAGGAAACACAGCTAAACTTTCAGGGGAGCACAGACAGTGCCTTGGGCTGAGATCTTCAGGGCGAGCAGTCGCCTTCTGCACGAGGGGACCCAGGGAGAGGACTTAGCTGGGCGAGGTGGGAGAGAAACTCTTCAGAGAGACCCAGGGCTGAGAGAGTATGTGGGGTATCTAGGGAGTCAGACTGAGCAGGGCAGGAATGAGGAGTCGGCAGGAGACTGGGAAGGAGGCCTGGGTCCCCAGGAAGCCCCCTTCCCTGGGGTAAGATGGGTAGATGTCGCCAAGGCTGCAGAGAAGCCTTGAAGGGGCACCATCCACGGTCAGGCCAGGGCTAGGTGTGCGCCTCCAGTGCAAGGTGGAAAGGTCCCCGGGCCGGGGCAGAGCTGAGTGGGAGGTGCTGGCTCTCCAGACAAGAGAAGGAGCACCCCAGCCACGCTGGGCCTCCCCGGTCTCCTCCCCTCATCTGTGTTCTCCGTTTCTGTTCCCAGCAACAAGCCAATCTGATACCAGGGTTGAACCTCAGCGCACTTGGCATCTTTTCAACAGGACTGTCTGTGCTGCCTCCACCAGCAGGGCCCCGAGGGGCTCCCCCCACTGCCCCCTACCACCCCTTCGCCGTAAGTAGCTGCGCATCAGAGGGCTGCTGGTGCTCCAGGCGCCCCTAGGCAGCACCAGTGCTCTGCCAGGTTGAGTCAGGGCGAAAGCTCTCCCTCCGAGGCCGTCCTGATGGGTCGATTGTAGGACTGACTTCTTAGAACACGGGCAAACTATAGCGCACCGTCCTCCAAGTACGTGCTCTCACGCATAGCATACGTCAAATCTACAAAGGAAAAAGCTAGCAGATTCGTTCACTAGGAGCCTGTTTATCATCTGAAAAAAAAATAATTTAAGTAAAATGTGAACCTCGTGAGCATTAGTAATTTATTAATTAGGACACCTGAATGATTCTTAAAAATACACATAATGCTTCCATATGTCTATAATTCAAATGCATTATATTAATAGGCAGTTTTGAAAAGACGTTAATGACAGTGTTTGTGTCTAAACAGTACAATGCCTGGTATTTAGTTGGTTCTCAGTAAGTATTGTTTGAATAAATAATTCACAACAAAAGAAACATGAATGGTATCTTTTCCATTTGTTGCTCTCATTCTTGAGCATTATTCAAGATTGGTATGCTGCCGGACTGGGACTTGGGATCCTTGACAGCTCCCTTTCTCATTCCTAACGTTCTCTGTCCACGTTGCTTATTTTCTAAGCGCACTTCTCCTCCTCCCGTGTTTATGCTGCCTGAATGGAAAGAGTCAGGTGGGCGAGTGAGCATTACCTTAGACTGTCGCTTTCCCCCAGGAGGGCGCGGTGCAGGCATTGCTTTACGAAGTCCAGGAGCTGTCTGTCCGCTCTTGGCCAGCAGAGGATGGAAGCGAGCTGGCGCCCATGTCTTCCTCGGTCCCATGCACTCTCCCTTCTGCATTCTTGCTCATCCGCAGCCCCTCTGAGGCATTTCTGGACCACTCCATGCCATCTCTCCAGTCAGATCCATTTTCCCTTCAGCTGAAGTGTGGAGCCCAGCCCCGAACTCCTGTGGATTTGTAGTTGAGGGGCCTGAAGATGTGGTAGGAGGGGTGGTGGCAGCTGGTACAGTCATGAGGTTTCGTGACGGGGGAGAGGTCCGAGAGGTACGTGTCCCCTGGCCTTGACTGTAGATTTGATGACCCAGTTACTGTGGCTGGAGGTCCTCGAGGGGCGAGCTCTAGTGAAACAGGCCGCTAGGGACCTGCGGGTGCAGCTTGGTGGTCTTGGGTTGGATCTCCAGCACCGAACGCCAAAAAAGGAGGTCACTTCTCAAACCAGTCATCTAACTAGGGTTGGGCTATAGCCTACGGCCAAATCTGGCCCACCAGTTGTCTTTGAAAGTGAAAAAAAAAACAAATGAATTTTGGGCCAGGGATGTAGCTCAGCAGCACAAGTGCCTGCCTGGCAAACACCAGGTCCTGCGTTCCATTCCCAGTAACCCCGTCAGGAAATGAGCTTTATTAGGGGACAGTGATCGCTCTTTGTTCCCATATTTTTTATTACTGTTTTCCCACTACAGTGGCAGAGCTGAGTCAGTGCCTTTGAGGCCATGCAACCTGCATAGCCTAAAATACTTACCTGAATTTTTATAGAAAAAGCTTGCTAGTTCCTGAACTCAAGTAAGAGAAGCTTTCGTGTGATAGCAGAATGTTTTTTGAACTTAGAAAACAGGTCAGAAACCTTTTTTTTTTTTTAAAGAGAATAGAACAAAACAAGGCAAAACAAAACAGAATAGAGTTGAACATAATATAGCATTTCAGAACAGAACACTGCAAGCAATACGGGTTTTCCAAACATAACAACAGGAGATTAACAGTGGTTACCCTAGTGTCTCTTGCCAGAAAACTTTTTTACATTTGGTGTTTTCACTAAAATGGTAGACTAACCATTTTACTAAAATACGGAATTCCTGTCCTTTATTTATTTATTAGCAATAAGAGTAAAAAGAAGCCAAAAAAAAAGCCACTTTCTGCCCCTTTCTTTTTTTTTAAATACAAAATGGTAGGGAGAAGCTTGGCCCTGGATGTCCTGGTCCCTCGGTGGCCCCGGCCATGGTGCTGTTTCTGTCAGGGCGGGGCTAGTCCTCCCTGCCCACAGATTCCTGGCCTTTATAAAACAAGTTTTAAATAAGATTTCATTTATCAACTAAGAGCCTCCAAGTGCTGATCTTCAGTGGCTGTGCGTTAGCGTCTAATCTAAGGGCATGTGTGCCTCGTGCTGTGGCTTCTGCAGACCTTCGCTCTGTGCAGGGCCAGATCGCATGTGAGAGGCCAGGTTTCAGGGAACCAGCATACTTCTTGGTGGTTGGTGTACAACACAAAACTACTGCTTTGAGCCGGGCGTCGTGGTGGCTCACGCCTGTAATCCCAGCACTTGGGAGGTTGAGGCTGGTGGGTCGTTGCAAGTTCGAGACCAGCCTGGGCTACAAAGTGAGCTCAAGGCCAGCCTGAGCGGCATAGCGAGACCGTGTCTCAAAAAGACCAAAAAACACAGAAAAATAAAAAAATTACTGCTTTGCTCTGAGCTGCATCACACTCAGAGGGTGGGCGCTAAACTCCAGAAGTAAAAAAAATACATACATGTGAAAATGTCACTGAGCCCTGGTACTGTTTACAAAAGTTAATATGTGCATAGTATTTAAGAAGCAAATAATACAGCAGTGTAGAGAGTGCAGGTTTTTTCTTAGGGATAATCAGTGTTTCTACATCCTTGGGTACAGGAATAGAGCTAGTATATTTACATATAATACTTGTAGCCCAAATGTTCGCCTTATGGTAGGAATCCTTGCATGTGTATGTCTTCACTCTTTTATCCAGTTACATTCTCAGAATAAGTTCCTGGAAATAGAATTGCCGAGTCAAAAGAATGCGTAATTTTACAAATTGATACCTATTATGTAAATTTTAGTGCATAAGATGTGTTGAGGGGAGGCTGAGGCAGGAGGATTACCTGGGCAATTTAGAGAAACCTTCCCTCAAAATAAAAAAATAAGGAAGCGTAGAGAAGTAGCTCAGTGCTCCCTGGATTCAGTCCCAAGGAGATACTTTTTTTATTCCCCCGAGAGTATATGACAGAGCAGGGGTTTAGTTCCTTCCTATCCCTCACTACCAGTGTATTTTTCTTTGTAGTCTGTTATTTGAAAATATACCTTTTTTATCATAGGATCAAACAGTTTTGGGGTTTCTGGCCATTTTCTCCTCTCTAGTAAAATTTTTTTCTCTAATAAATTGACTCACAGTGTTTCTTGCCCATTGTTGTGTACCAAAATAGCCCAGGTTCTGGACCAGACCACCTGCATTCCAATCCCTGCCCTGTCTCATGTGGCTCTTGACCTTGGGCAAGTGACTTAACCTCTGTGAGTGTCGGTGCCCCATCTGGAAGATGGAGCTAGTGACACCTGCTTCCCGGGGCTGTGGCGAGGCTCACTGAACAGGTCTGTGTGTAGTAACCATTCTGTAAGTCGTAGCCACTGCTGCTAGCGTCTCTCGTTAATCTTAATGACTTCTAGCAGCTCATGACCTAGTAAGGCTGTTACCCCGGTCATCTGTAAATATTTTCCACCAGCTTCTCATTGCTCATGCTTTACTTATGATGTCTTGTGCCATATCATTTAAAACATACATGTTATTGTGAACAAATGAACTTACATGAAGTAAAATTTTTAAATTTCCATTCAGTCTTCCTTCTTTTACTTCCCTGAAAGTACAGCATTAGGTTTACACATTTTGAAAAAATTTTTTTCAGCCCAGGACTGTGTATTATGTGGTTACATTATTCAGTGACACAAATACAAGTGGAATAATACCATACCCTGTGAATTACAAGGCTATTTTTGTTTTGGTTTGTAATGTTATCTTATTCTGATTATCTTTCCACAACTAGTCCTAATTTATTTAATGACTGCATAATACTCCATTGCATGAATTTATCATAATTTTTCTAGCACACTGTGTTTAGACATTTCAGTTGACCCTAGGTTTTCCCTGTAACAAATAGTGTCAGAATGAGTATCCTTCAAACATAAGTCTTTGCACAAATGTGTAATTATATCTGAAAGTCACCTCTCCACATTAAAGGGTGTGTGCATTTTAAGTATTCACAGATTTTTTCCATTAACAGAATGCAGAAATGTTCAGAATTAAGGTGGTTAAATCATTTTTTAAAGTGGCTTTGTGGCTGTTCTATCACGCTAAGGAAAAAACCTCCCATCCTAAACTGAAAATATTCTCCTGTGTTTCCTTAACACTAATTTTTAGTTGTTGGCTCTGGGGAGTTAGTAAATCTTAGGGTGTTTTATCTTGACTTACATTTTGAGATAAAGATTTTTTTTTCCCCAGTGGATACCCAGTTACCCCAAACTCACTTACTGAATAATCTGCCGTCTTACTCAACTTGAAAACACCAATTCTGACATGTGGTGCACTCCTACTCGCTCTTATTTCTGGACTGTAGTATTCCGGTCACCTCTGTCTATACAGCAGTTAGCAGGAGTTTCTACCATTTTTGATGATCTTAACTGCAAGCTTTGTTTTTGTTTGGTTTTTGATTTTTTGTTTTTCCTCTCAAAGAGTGAATTGGGCCGGGCGTGGTGGCTCACACCTGTAATCCCAGCACTCGGGAGGCTGAGGCAGGAGGATTGTTGTGAGTTCGAGACCAACCTGGGCTACAAAGTGAGCTCAAGGCCAGCCTGAACGGCATAGTGAGACCCTGTCTCAAAAAGACAAGGGCTGGGGATTTAGCTCAGCAGCCTTAGCGCCTGCCTGGCAAGTGTGAGGTTGTGAGTTCGATCCCCAGTGCCGGGAAAAAAAAAAGAGTGAATTGGGGAGCTAGCCAGTTTATACATAGGAGTTTTCTGCACCTTGAAGATTTGATAAATCCCATCCATAAAACATCTGGGCCTAGCAACTTTGTTTGATGAAAGACCATTATAGTCTTTCAGTTTCTCGTAAGTTTTTCACTTGATTTATTGATTTACGGTTTCCCATAAAACTATTTATTTCAGAGCTCAGTGGTAGTGTATTTGCCTAACATTGTAAGCCCGTAAGTTTGATCCCCAGCACCATCAAAATAAGAAAAAAAAATTATTTCATCTCTCTCTGTCTCTAATACATGACTATTTATTTCTTGTGTCCCTTATTCTCCCATTTGAGTTATTTATTTGGACTTGGTTTTTTGGCTGGAATATTTCCTCAGACAACTTTTTGCAGGAAATAGTACTTCAGTGGTATAATTTCTAAGCCCTTGTATGTCTAAAAATGTCTTTTTTTCCCTCCTCAACATAAATGATGAAAGTTCACGAGTCTGTAAATGTTCAGGTCATCCTTCCTCTCAAACTCTGAAAACTACTAGTATTGCTTTCCAGGTCAATGTGCTGTCAACCTGATTCTCTTTCTTTTGTAGGTAACTTTTTTCTCCTGTCTGTAAGGGGTTTTGACCTTCTTGTAGCATTTTGCCATCATATTCAGAAATTTGAATATGAGTTCTTTGATTTGAGGGTTTAAAGTCTTTGACTCAGGAAAGTCCTTTCCTTCCTTCTATACGGTAACTAATTTCAGTATTGCTTCTCCTCCACCCCCTCTGGAGTCCCCACTTTGGATGGTAAATCTACCCTGTGTCTATCTGACTCCTTCTCTGTCTTTTTGATTTGCAGGGGTGTTTTGTGCCCATGTCTGATGGATCCGTAGTCTTTTCAGCAACGTCCTCTGCGAGGCATCTGCCCTCTGTGGAGTTTTTACTTAGTGAGTCAGCAGTGTAGCGCTCTGGTGGTCTTTTCTCATAGCAGTCTATTCACGTTTTACTTCAGCGCTGTCCTCTTGAATATCACTAGGAAACGAGCAGAACTTTCTAGCCCAGCATGGTGGTGCACACCTGTAATCCCAGCACTCCGGAGGCTGAGGCAGAAGGATCACTGCAAGTTCAAGGCCAGCCTGAACTGCATGGTGAAACCCTGTCTGAAAAAGAAAAAACAAAGAAAGAAAACAAGCAGGCAAGCAGAACTTTCTGAGGAGCTCTCCCTCTTTCCTGACTTGATTCACTGGGAGTCGTTGGCTGGCCTTTCTCTCATCTTTGATGCAGCTGGTTCTGCTGGTTCTTCGTGTACACATCCAGTAAGCTTGCATCACCCATTCAGTACTTAAAGCCAACAGCAAGCACTTTATTGAAGCCTTTGGGCCTCGTTCACAGCCCGCCGCAAGGCCCCATCCACACTGATGATACCAGGTGTTCCAGTGTGTGCAGTGTTGGGTGTCTCTGTTAAGCTCTTGGGCTGCGTGGTCAGGCACAGAGATCTGTGTTCAAATCTCACTGGTCTTGGCAGTTTCTAGTTCCCCCAACCCTCTTTGGTTGTCGTCAGGAGCACCCAGAGGGTGGGTACACAGCTACCATGGACAGAGATGCTCTGGCCATCTGGGGCAGAACAGTGCACCTCTGAATCGAATCAGTGTCTCCACCACCACCCTGTGACCAGGTCTCCTTCGTCCCCACAGCCCAAGACCCTGGTTACTAGGGGATTATCTGCCAGAGTAGGAATCCTAAGTCTGGTCCTTGCTGTCGTCAGGCCCTTCTCTTGCTCACTCTGCACTTCACTTCCTCCTGCTCCCGAGCATCCTGGAAGTCATGGATCAGTGGCTCTCAACGCTCAGCCCAGATGCTGCAACTGTCCCCGGAAAGCAGGGCCCGCTGGTGGTGACACCTTCGCATTTTCGCAGCCGTGTTTGATGCATTGTCCTCCTCTCCCCGTTCTCCAGCAGAGTCAAACTCGGAGGAGGGGCTGACGCAGAGAGCCTCAGGCAGAGTTGGAAATGGGCTGGGACAATAACCTCAGGCCACCGCCTGCGGGTTGGTGGGTGGGACGCGCCTGGACACCTTTCCTACTACTGCCTTTGCCGACCCGCTGTCCCGAAGCTCTCCACACCCTCGCGATAAAGCAGCTTCGCCCACATGCACTGTTGGGGTTCCCAAGTCCCGGTCGGGGGACTGCAACCTGGCTTCTCAGGTCTCTGGCAGGTCAGTGTTGCCAGTCACCAAGGAAGCACATCTGAAAGCCAGGTCCTGACTCTGGACCTCTAAGTACCCACTCCGCATGCTCCTCCCCAGGCCTTGCGCAGGGCTCCGGATCATCGCCTCTGGCCCTCGAGCCCGCTGCCGCGAGGGTCGCCAGCCCAGGCCTCCACGCCTCCACTGCCGCTCCTCATCGCATCCTCCTCATTTCTGCCACAGCACTTCTTCAGTTACCTTTTGTATCTGCTGCCTAGGTGCCATAAACCCCTTGGTGGCAGTTTCTGTCCCAGTGACTGTGGCCCCGGCACCTGGAACGGTGCCTCCTACACGTGAGGCACTAAAGGAGCTTTGGAATGAATGGATGAACTGCTGAGGCAGCACTCCCAGCAGTGCCGCGAGAGCTGGAGGTCGTTTTCATCCTCAGGCGGAGAAGACGGTGGTTTACTGGGTCATCCCAGCTTGGCGAGCTGGCGAGTCAGACCCGGATCTCCTAGCTGCACACCCAGCTCGCGTCCAGAGGCTCATGGCAGGGCCTGTGCTGGAAGTGACTTCAGGCTTCCTTCCTGCCAGCAGTCTTGCGACTGTGACTCGTGAATGAAAGGGAGTTTGCCCCCTCACCCTTTTCCAGTTAATGGAACTCTTCTTACCCCAAGCGCTAGGTCCAAACGCGATGGGCTTATGTTAGGACCCTGTGGGCCCGGAGAGGGAGCCATGTGGTTCTTGGTGTCACACAGCCTTAGGGAGAGGCGCGTGGCACCCGGAAGGAGCTGATTCTGCTGTGACAGCTCAGGGACCGTGCTTCGGGCGAGAGGGGGGCAAAAGCGCTGTTTGCCCGGGACAGAACTTTGAGCAAAGAGGCTGCAGGAGTTTGTCTTCTGCCCTCTGTGACACAGGACAGGGACCTGTACAGAGAAGCATCTGGAGCCCAAGAGCCCATGGGCTCCCCAAGTGGCCTCAAGAAAGAGGCAGGACCCCCAGACAAACCTCTTCGCCCACCTGCCTGCCGAACTTGAGGTTGCCCTGGAACCACTGGTCTTGCAGCACCCTCTTGTGGGCATGAGGCCTCACTGCAGCCTTTCTCCAGATCACAGCGAGGCGGGGACCAGCACCCCCAGGTTCTGCTGTCCATCTTCTCTTGCTCCGTGCTCCAAAAGAGCCGTTCCGCTGTGTCCTCACGGAGACACGATGAACTTCATGATCTGGAACAGTCCAGCTGAAGGTTCGAGAGACAACAAACAAGTCAGGGACACTCGTCAGAAACTAGGTCCCCTAGTCCAAGCGCCATCTGTGTCTCGCACGGTCGGAGCCGTCTTCCTGGGGTGCTGTCGCACAGGTGGGGGTGCCATGATGCCGAGAGCTGACCCCTCCTCTCCTCTGAGGGGAACGTCAGTGCCACTGGGCCTAGGGTAAAGCAGTTGGCTAGACTTCGGGGACTCTGGCCAATGTCCTGCCCATAGGAACATGCAAAACCAGATGTTCCTGTCTTGCAGTATGACTGGGAGGGTTAATAGAACTTGGAACTAGTAGATATGAAATGTGTCTTAGTGCCCGGCACTCAGTACGTATTCCATTAAAGAGCCGCCACTCTAAACTTACACCTTCCCCAGCAGCTCCGTTTCCTTTTGTCCACATTTGCTCTCTTGTTCCCTGCAACCCCCTTTCCGTGCTCACATCCGGTACATCCATTCATTCATTCTCCTCTTCTCTTTCGCAACCTCTCTGTTTCTCCACTCCGCATCCTTTGTGCAATTCTCTGATGGAGCTGAGTGGTCCATCTTCCCAGGAGCACGTCCGCTGGTTCTGAGTAACTTAGATGTTGTCCCAGGACTGTGTCCTTATAGTCCATGACTCATAATTCCCCAGGAAGCAGAAGCCACTGGCCCTGTCTCTCTACCCAAAGGCAAGTCAGAACTCTGTGTGTGGGTGTGCGCGCCTACCGTCACTCCGGTGCCAAGTTCCTAGGAAGCCTAAAGCACAGCTTGGCTTAGAAACGAGCACTCAGCCCAGAGGGTTACTGTGATCAGGTGACATCTTGCCAAGTTTTCAGTGGTGCACAGGGGAAAGGAGAACAGAAAGGTGAGACGCAGAGGGGCAGGTGTGAGGACGCGACGATGGCATTGGGTGGTGGTCCAGGGGGAGCGGCCACTCACGGAGCTACTGCTTTGTTCTACTGCAGACCCACTCCGGATACTTCTCCAGCCTGTACCCCCATCACCAGTTTGGCCCGTTCCCGCATCACCACTCTGTGAGTGCCCCTTGCTTCTGCCCGAGCCGCCACTGTCCCAGCCCCCCTGGTGTCTGTGGTCTGGACAAAGCCTAGTAGAGGGGGTGTCTCCCCCACAGACGCCTGGAGCCAGGACCGCTGGCAGCCTTGCCCAGGAGCCACCTCTGTGCCCACAGGGTCCCAGGTTGGGCGGCTGGCGTCTCCTGGGAGGCGGTCACGCTGTCCGCTCAGGGCAGGGCTGGTTGCCAGTGCCGATTGTATTCCCGGCTCCCTGGGGGCCGGGCAGCTTTCCCTTCCCTCTGCCGGGCCTCGGGACCCTGGCGTGGACCACGTGCGCTTAGTACTGTTTTGACTTCTTGGGTGAGGACAAAGGAAAAGTACTCGTCAGATTTGTGTGTGACAGGTGTTCGCACCCCGCACATTCAGAGGTGCCAGAGGAGCGGGCGCTGGGACTGGCAGGCATCCTGCCCGCGTGCGGGTCCACTCCGGCTGCGGCCCCAGAGGCCTGAGATGGCCCCGCTGTAACGATGTCGCCTGTCCCAACTGCTTTTCCAGTACCCAGAGCAGGAGATCGTGAATCTCTTCATCCCGACCCAGGCCGTGGGCGCCATCATCGGGAAGAAAGGGGCACACATCAAACAGCTGGCGCGGTTTGCGGGGGCCTCCATCAAGGTAAGGCTGCCCCCGCCCCCCTCTTCCCCGGCCCCGCCCCCCTCGTCCCCGGCCCCGCCCTCCTCCGCCGGTCCCTGGCCACTCCGCCACGTCCACACGGAATCCCGCAGGGCCTGGGGGCCTCGCTTCTCGGACTCCTCCCAGCTGTCTCCTTTCCCTCTGCTTCTTTACTGTTCAGCTAACAACCGAATTAGAAGAGACTGAGCGGCAGCCCTGCCCGGTCCTCTTCGCAGTGTTCTTCTTTTCTCTCTCCTGTCTCCTCAAGAAGGTGTAGCAAAAAGCCAGGCCCCGTTGTGGGGGCTCCAGGGCGCTTGCTCTCGGATGCCTTTGTTACTGTATACTTCAGCAGCCTCCGAACTGTGGGGAAGTGATGTGAATGCAAAACTCTGCAAAGTGGTGATAAAATCACGGGCAAAGCAAAGCTGGGTGCCCGGGAGCGGGCGTGAGCGCGGCCCCCAGCAGCTGGAAGGGGAGGATTGTCGGCCCTGGCTCCCGGGCAGCATGCTGAGCACGTCCCGGGCCTCGTGAACACTCCCGGAAACAGAGTTTCCGTTGTTACGGAAAACAATTCGCTACCACGAGACAACCCGGAATTCCCAACAAGAAGTCTCATGACTTGGAGAGAAAGAATGCTGCTCCTCTCTGCCCAAGAGGAGCTGGAATTTCTCCCGCAGCAAGTGTGCTGGGGAAAAACAAAAACAAAACCCTGCGAGTCGTGCAGAGCAAGGACTGCGGTGAGGCGGCGCAGGAATGTGGTCTTGGGAAATCATTTCCGCTCAGGCCTCACTTATCTCGCCCGGCTTGGTCACATAGCAGATGGAGCCCTGAAGTGTGGCGATCCCGCGGGGCGCAGGGGTCTCCGCGCCTGGTGGCCTGCGCTGACGGGAGCCTGGCCCCGGGGCCGCTCCGTCCCCGCGGTGGCGCAGGGAGCTTGGGGACACGGCCGGCTGCACCCGAGGGCTGCCTACCATTGGCACTGCGGCCGGAGGTGCCGGCCCCCGCTGCAGGGATCCGAGGGGCCCTCGTCAAATCCCGCTTTGCTCAGCTGAGAAGCGCACAGGACGACGAGGACCGGGCCTGGGCACCTAGGCGGCAGCACTGGTGTCGGCTGTAAAATCCGCCTAGACAGCGAGCGCCCCCTGGGGCCGGCGCGGCCCTTGCTGTCTGCGCCGCTGCCATGGAGCTGGGCGCGGGGTCCCCTGGACTCACCCCGGCCCCGGAGCGAGAGAGCGGAAGAGCTGGGCGCTGCCTGCGTCCCTGGCTCCGGCCGGTGTTTCTCCCCTCCACGGCCTCGTGCTCTTCAGAGCCGTTCCCAGCAAGGCTTTTAGGAAAACGGGGGGAGAGAGCAGTCGCCCGGGCTGCACCCCATAGCGCCTCGCAGCCCTCCTGCCGCACGGTCGGTCGGTGCCGTGTCACTGTGCGTGACCCCCGATGGAGACAGCAGGGCTGCACCAGGTCAGGACGGACGACCCCGCTTTGTGCTCACGGGGGCCTGCGACCTCCTTCCCCGGCCGCGCCTCGCTGTGTAGCATCGGGAAGGAGAGAAGAGAACTGGGGAAGCCGTGTGTGAAAGGCGCCTGCTGCTTTGGGGTGTCCGTTCGCTCTTCGCTGGATTCCCGTCGTCCGGGCAGTCAGGGCGGGGTGGTGACCTCGCCAGCTCCCGAGAGGCCAGGTTCCTGCTTCGCTGGTCT
>RJWT010032723.1:0-14055 GCA_004365215.1 Cuniculus paca | reverse complement strand
GTACCATCATGCCCAGCCAAGCTTTCCTCTTTTTAAATTCATTATCCTTGGAAATTATGACAGTAATAGAAGGCCAACTAACACTTGACATTACCTGTCTCTTTTTTCTATCTTATTTAGGGTCTAGATCTTCTTTTCCCATCACTTCTGAAACATTGAACACAAAAGAATTTAGTTTTAAAAAGTGTGTATATTAAACTTTATTTTAGCATGTACTTTTAATATTTTTATTGAAATCATATATGCAGTTAAACATCAAACAGAACTCATAATTGGCTAATCTTCGGCACTTTGCCAACTCTATGTCCTTCCCACTTCCATGAAAACAATTAACAAAAATGACCTTCCTTATCTCATTTCATTTTTCTTCTGATATTTAATTCTATATTTTTAAATAATGTGATCACTTTTCTATTTATGTATTCACAAGTTTTACATTTTCTATTGATTTCTTGCTGTGATAGATGATTATTTATTTCACCTATACCACTTCCTCTCCAATCCATGACATTTATAAATTCTGCTTATGTGAATCCTTACCAATTCCCTTTTCTTATTCTGTCAAATAGAGATTAGATGTAAACTCTACTCAACTTGTTTTCTACTTCCACTTTCCAACATTTGTCATCCTTGTTTTTATATTATTGTCAAGATTGACAGGATTTGTTTGATGAGGAAAAATACTCACATATCATCAAATCTAAGATAGTGTAAACTGCAAAATGCCCCATTTATTTTTTGTGTACTAGAGAAAGGAAAAATAGGCAATTACAATTTCAAAGTGCCATGTCTCAATTTCAGAGATGTTTAAAAAGAGGTGATATAATGCTCAGACATTAGCTGAAGGTATTATGAAATGGTACAGTTATTTGGGAAGCAGTTTGGTAGTTCCTCAAAATGGTAAACATAGTTACAATATTTAATTTCATTATACAAAAAATAAAAACCTATGTCCACACAAAATCTTTCAAGGACATAGAAGAATGCAGCCAATAGGGTCAAATCAATATTTATAGAATACTCCATCCTGAACCAGCATACTATACATTCTTTTCAAGTGTCTATGGAACATGTTCCCATAACACCAAGTCCTAGGTCATGAAACAACCCTCAAGAAGTTGAAAAGAGTTGAAATTATATGGTGTATTCTCCAACTATAATGGAATCAAAATAGAAATCAATAATAGGAAGATAACAGGAGAATCTCCAAATAAATGGAAACTAACTGACCTATTTCTAAATAATGCTTAGGTCAAAGAAAAGCTGTCAAGGTAAA
Organism: Cuniculus paca; assembly: GCA_004365215.1. Taxonomy (NCBI): domain Eukaryota; kingdom Metazoa; phylum Chordata; class Mammalia; order Rodentia; family Cuniculidae; genus Cuniculus; species Cuniculus paca. Next base: position 12,779 of record RJWT010032723.1, on the reverse strand, counting down.
AATTTTAAATATATCAAACTAAATAAAAAATCATATTAAAATGTGATATACAGTTAAAGCAGTACTGAATGCACACATTAGGATCCAGATCAAGTCCCATCTCAAAAACCTAGAAATTGAAAAGCAAAATAAATTTTCATATCTTTGGAATTCAATCTTTGAACAAGGAGAGGTTTATTTTGGCTCACAGTTTGTAGAGGTTTCAGTCCCTAGGGGACCAGCTCCAAGGTGGAACAGCATGGTGAAAATGTCTGGGCTAAGGAAAGTTGCCCACCTTGTGTCTCTCAGTAAGCAGGGAAAAACGGAAAGGCTGAGTAGGAGATAAACCCTTCCAGAAAACACTCCCCGTGATCCATTTTCTCCAACCACACTCCACCACACAATAGGACGCCCACTATCAAGCCCCATAATCCAATCAGCTTCAAAATGTAGGAGGCTTTGGGGACCATTTTAAATCCAAATCATCACGTAAACCCATGAAGCTCATGGTAAGTGGAAGAAAAGAAGTAAGTATAACATCTAATCTATGAAACTGAAATCACTGAAGCAATAAAGCAATATAGAGAACCAGTGAAACCAGGAGCTGGTTCTTGGAAAGATTAATCAAATTGATATACCTCTAATAAGACAGACAAAAAAAGAGAAAAGATATAAATCAGCAATATCAAATAGAAAAAAGGGAATTTTCCACAGGCCCTGTAGACATGAAAATAAGAGATTACTACAAACAATTTTCCACACAAAAGTGTGACAGTTTTAATGAAATGGGCTGCATATTTAAAAAACATAAACTACCGCAAATCACTCAATATGAAATAGATATTGTGCATAGATCTGTTACTGCTGAGAAAATTGAATTTGCAATATAAAACTCCTAAAAGAGAAAACTCTAGTCTTAGACACAGTTTTCCTGAAAAATCAAACATTTTAAAAAGAAACACAAGTCTATACAATTTCTTTCAGAAAACAGGAGAACAGGGAAAACCTCTCAATTCATTTTGTTACTGTTATTCTAGTACCAATACAATACATAGATAGTATGTTTTAAAGTGCAGATTAATATGAATATAGACTCAAAAATCCTTAACTAAATGTCCCCAATAGAATACCACATGATTTCACTTATACATGGAGTCTAAAGCGTCAAACTCATAAAATCCTAGAATTTAGCAGTATATAAAAAGAATCTAACACTTGATTAAACAAGGTTCATTTTATGGATGAAATATTTGAAAATCAATCAAAGTAATCCACCATATTCATACCCTAAAATAGAAAATCATGTCATGTCAACTGGCATAGAAAAATCACTTAAGACTTAATACCCATTTACAGTTTTAAAAAACTCTCAGATAAATCAGAATAAAGGGAAACTTCCTAAATTTAATAGAAAAATCTGAATATTTCCCTCTTTATATTAGGAACAACATAAAGATAGCTACTCTTACCCTTCTCATTCACAGTGTTCTAAGTTCCAGCCAGTACAATGTGGCCATAAAAGACAAAGAACCGTCCCTATTTGCAGACTACCTGACTACAACTGGAGAGAATCGCAAGTTTTTTTTTTGGTTTTTTTTGCCAAAAGCAAAATGACAAAAACAGAAAAACTAAAATCTCTTAGAACCAATAAGCAAGGTTAGCAAGGTTACAGGGAACCAGATTACCCTAAAAATTGTATGGAAAAGCAAGAGATAAAAATAGCTAAAACTATTGTGAAAGAGAAGGAAAAAGTGGGAGGGGTCAGTCTAACCAATTTTGAGATTATTACACAGCTGTAGTAACCAAGGCTGTTTAGTATTGTTAGATCCTTAGACTAAGTAATAGACTCATATTCATCTGACTTTCAACAAAGATTCAAAGGGAAGTCAAAGAGGAAAGACAGATGTTTTTAACAAAGGGAACTGAGAGAGAAAAAGAGAAAAAGGGACCTCAACCTAAATCTTATACCTTATTTTTAAAAAAATAAAAATGGACTACAGACTTAAATGTAAAGCTATATAAACTTTGAAGAACACAAGAGACTATATACAGCAATTTTAATTAGAAATAGCACATCCTCCGATTTCCTATGAGTTCAAGGTTTGGTCCCCAGATTGACTTGATTGGAAGGTGGTGGGAACTTTAACAGGAAGGGCCTCACAGAAGGTTTTAGGTCCTTGGGAGTGTGCTCTTGAAGGAGACCTGGAACCCCAGACCCTTCAGCTTCCTCTCTTATTTCTTCACTTTCTAGCAGTAAGATAAATGCTTTGCTGAAAAATGTGCTCTGCAATCATGTCCTGCCACAGAACCAAAGAAACATTACCAATGAATCAAGGACCAAAACCTTCAAACTATGAGCTAAAAGAAACCTTACTTCTTTTTAAGTCTATTATCTCAGGAACTTTGTTACAGTAACAGGAAGGGGACTAACATACTATCTTTGGGGCACATAGCAAGGCAAAGAATTCCTAATTTGCTATAAAAAACATGATCCACAACTCAAAGAGTTGACAAATTTCGCTTCTTTTAAATAAGAGCATTGGCCCTGCAAAATAGTCTGATGACTGGATGAAAAGCCAAGTCAGTAATGGTTAATAAATATTTGCAAACTACATATCTGGCAAAGAATCAGTGCCTAGAATATCTAAAAAATTTTCAAAATTTAAGAGGAAAAATAAAATTAAGCATTCCAATTAGGTGGCAAAAGATATTATGAAACATTTCCCTCAAGAGGCTATGCAGACAGAGCTGAGTACATGAAAACATGCTCAGCACTATGAGCCTTCAGGGAAATACAAATTAAAATGAATGCAAAGTCACTACATCTCTATCAAAATGGCTAACATAAGAATTAGTGGAATACCAAGTTCTGGCAAGGGTGCAGAGAGACCGGAACACTCATACATAGCTTGTATGGATGCAAAATAATGCAACAACACTGGAAACCAGGCAATTTCTTAAAAAAACAAAACAATAAATGGACACTATGGCTTGTGAGGTGGCTGGACTCAGAGTTTGTGATGTTGGAATTGATTTATGATTCAACGCTAGGATCAAGGGCACCAGGTTTGAAGGTGTGAGTGCTACCTTCCCTAAGTCTTCTGAATAAGATATAAGGGATAGAAAGAGCTATGGTCATCTTGTGCTTATTTCGCTACTTTCTCCCCTCCATCAACTGTTTCTCCTCTGCAATACTTATCTGCCATGCCACCCTGACTGTGAACTGAGACCCTTACAAGTCATGAGCAAAATAACTTTAATTTTGGGTGTTGAATATTTTGTCTCAGCAAGGAGAAAGGCTACTAAGACAATGGAATCGCCTTATAGCCAAACATGTACAGTCTTGGGCATGTATCCCAGAGAGCTGAAGACTTATATTCTCACAAATCCTATATACAAATGTTTATATCAGTTTTATTAACAAAACCCAAAAGCTGTGGTGTCCTTCAATGAGTAAATGGTTAAATAAACTACATCTATTTTGTAATATCATTCAACAATAAAAAGAAAAAAATAATACATGTAACACTATGGATAAAACTTTTGAGAATCATTTTGAGTGAAAAATACAGTCTTAAAATGTCACATACTGTGTGATTCAATTTACATAAAATTCTCAAAAATTATAAAATTGTAGAGGTGACAATTGCATGAAGGAAGAGGAGAAGAGAGGTTGGCTGGACTACAAGAGGGCACCATGAAGAAGCACCTTTGTGATAATGGATGCACTCTATATCTTGGTTGTGTCAGTATCCTGATTGTGACGCTGCAAGTGATTTTGCAAAATTTTACCATTGAGGCCATTGCATTGGTACTGGTGGGTACACATGATTTTTCTGTATTGATTTTAACAACTGCATGTGAATTTTTAATCATCTCAAAATAAAAATTTTAATTAAAAATGAGGTGGAATGGAAATGTTTTAATCAAAAAGCACCATGGTAGGATAGCTGGCATCAGAAAGTCATTATCATTACTAGATTTCTCATCAATTAGGTTTCAAAGTATTTCAGATGTGCTGAGGAGTCAAATCCAGTCAAAACTCATTTCCCTGCGGAAAGTAAATGAGAGGTTAGTTCAACTAATTCACACATATTGATAACTGAACCATCACATACCCATACCAGCAGGTCACAAGAACTACATGCAAATCACAGGGATACTTTCTCTGGGTCAGAGGCTATGTTTGTGTCCAAAGAGGTTCACAGAATGGGATGCTGAGCAGTAAATATTAGGCATAGGCCTGGCTGACATTTTGTGATGGATATTTCACAGTAAGTGTGCTACACATTGTCAGAAATGAGGTTCACATTGCAAAAGACACAGAGGTGGGACTCCCAGGTGTCTGAGCAACAGACTGAAGAGCCTAGAAAACTGTTCAACTGTACATTCAGACTGATAAGAATTCCATGGACGGAAACATAAAATGGTTTTACTGTCTCCTGAACTGCTTCATCTGTGGCTGCTGTCTCAGAGGCTAGGTCCAGATTGATGACAACAGTCTGAGAGGCAGAAGGTAGGAGGCTGAGATACTAACAGCCTTTGCAATACTAGCTGTGTTAGAGAGAGCAAAGCAACCTTGCTTGGAAGCCATTCTGAAAAATGAGGCAGTTTTTTGTTTTTGTTTTTGTTTTTTTACTGACACCACAAGCCACTTTGTCCCAAATACATGAGCACAGTTGAAAGCATTTGGCCCAAAGTGGAATGTGTTCAGTTCATTTGTAGTTGCATTCACCAGATTTGAGGTCTGAGCTAAACCCACTGTCACAGAGGTGAGCTCCAGGAGATGATAATGTGAGTTGCTCCACTGTTCAGAATTTTTCAAGGGACTGTTAAAGAACAAAATTAATTGGGCATTTCTCCTAATAGGTCTAAGAGCCATCTGACACTCTGGACCATGATTTCTCACCCACAGTCTCTGCATGATGCTTGTTAATGACCCATCATGATGGTTTTGCATAATGTGAGAGCTGGACCTGATGACTTTCTTAAGAGCAGACAGGGAAGTCTGAACCACATGAAGATCAGGCAGGTATCCTTTACCCCTCTCTTGACTGACAGGTTACAAACCACAGAGTTTAAATGTCATGACTGAATCTTGTCTTTCTGACAAAGTGTTCCTTCTTCTTGTCTACCAGTGAAAATGACACTGGGAAGATGCAAAAAGACTTGAGAAGCATGGAATGGAGGATAAGGTTGAATATTTAGTCCTAAGGAATGGTTATTTAGTTCTAAAGATGCTGTCTGAGCTGGAATGGCAGATGGTTGGAAAAGGAAAAGCAAATCATTCTGTGTTTAGTAAAGACTGGGCTTTTCAACATTAATGTGCAAACACATCAGCTAGTGACCTGAGCATCTCACTCTGTATATATGTATCTGGTTAGGGCCAAAGATTCTTCATTTCCACCAAGTCCCCAGGTAATGCTCATGGTTTAGTGATCATACTTTGAAGAGAAAGAGGCCAGGCTGTATTATAGCATGAGAGACTTTGTCTTTCCTTCTGGCCCTCTCCAGCCCCCTGAAGCAGAAATGGGATTCATGGCAGGCCATTTCCTTGGTACTGGAAAAGGGTATTTATTCATCAAACCCTTATTCTGTGATACGTACTTTTCTTGCACTGAGATAGTCTGATCTCCACTGTTTCAAGAGAGAAGAGAATTGCAGCTCAGTGAGAACTGGGGATGCTTACTACTATGGGCTGAACAGTGCCCCACCTACCCAAATTCATGTATTCAAATTAATCACCAGTACATCAGATGAGACTATATTTGGGGAATCTTTAAGTGGTGATTAAGATAAAATGAATTCATATGAGAGGGCTCCAATCCAATATGACTGGTATTCTTATAAAAGGGGGAAATTAAGACACAGATGCCCTGAGGCCAGGTAAGAACACAGGGAGAAGATAGCATCTATCTTAAATTTTTTTTTTTTTGCGGCACCAGGGATTGAACTCATGACCTTGCGCTTGCCAAGCAGGTGCTTAGGCAGCTGAGCTACATCCCCAGACCTTAGAAGATAGCATCTAAAAGTCAAAGAGAAAGGCCTCAAAAGTACCCAATCCTGCCAACACCTTGATCACAGAATTCTCAACTCCAGAACTGTGGAAGAATAAATAATTGTTGTTTAAACCACCTACTCTGTGCTCCATTGTTTTGGAAGCCCTAGCAGGCTAATACACCCACCTGCTATGCTGTACATATAAGTAATGAATGACAATCTTTGGGTTATATTCAACACCGGTCATGGTGCTATGAATGTAGTAAACAATAAATGTGTTGAATTTGATCTAAGAGTGGTGAGCATGTAGCTAGGCAGTCAAAATCAAATTTCTCCAAAACAAAACATACCCTCCCAGGCCTAATCAAGATCCTTTGTAGATACCACAGGGTCATGTAATGAGAATATAGAATTGAACTACTGCTACTAGAAAAAAGAAGTTGGAGAATCTCCTGAAACATTCACTCTTCTCAGGTTCTTTTGATCACCCTGAAAGGAAATTAAGTTCTTGAAGCCTGGATTGGCAAATAGGATTGGAGCCCAAGGTTGTGCAACATGCAACCTAAACAACCATCCATGGTGGTCCTAGTGAGATAGAGTAATGGAAACTTCAAATCCACAAATACCAAGGCAAGATTATATACCAAGAGCTTGATTCTAAAGGAGAAAATAAGTGCAAGTTTAGTGTGGACATTGTACCCTCAAGTGATCTCATCCTGCTACTCATTTGACTTAGGTATCATTTTTGGTCAAGTGAGTTTTCTCTAGAAAGCAAAATAGCAAAGAGAATACAAGAACATCTTTAAAATCTGCTTATTAGAATTTGCAGTCCTGTGTAACACTATGAAAAGCACTCCCTAACCAGGAACATAGTAGAAGCATCCTTGTGAAAGAGTATCATGTAGCCAAAGGGTTAAAAAAAAACAAAAAACAAATATGTGTTCTGAGTTGATTAGTAGAATCAAACTCAGGAAAAAATGAATTTTGTGAATCAATGAGTTTTCGTTATTGAACAAGGTACTGCATGACATTAAGTCTTATATCTGAAACCTAGAGTAAGTGATGCTTGTGACTCTGAAAGCTATTCACCCAATAGGTACTGGTCATTTCCCTTTTGTCAAGAGTGGAGCCAAGAGTGGTGGCACACTCCTGTAATCCCAGTACTTGGGAGGCTGAGAGAGGAGGATCGTTGTGAGTTCGAGACCAGTCTGGGCTACAAAGTGAGTCCAAGTTCAGCCTGAACTGCATAGTGAGACCGTGTCTCAAAAAGACACACACAAAAAAAAGTGATGCTTGAACTGGGCATGGTGGTACACACCTGTAATCCCTGCACTTGGGAGGCAGAGGCAAGAGGATCACTGTGAGTTCAAAGTCAACTGGGCTACAAAGTGAGTTCAAGGCCAACCTGAACTGCATAGTGAAACCCTGTCTCAAAAAGACAAAAAATAAATAAATAAAGAGTGATACGGCCAGGGATATAGCTCAGAGGCACAGCACCTGCCTAGCAAGCATGATGTCCTGAGCTCAATTCCCAGGTACCAACAAAACAAAACAAAAAAACCCTGCTTTCTGGAAACTCCCAGTCTCAAGAGTGATGCTTACTTTTGGGAATGTAGGATTCGGTAAGACAGCCATTGTTCCTGCCCTTTTAGAGCATCCATTTATCAGAGGTTGCTGACTGGTAAGTTATTACAATACAGTGTGAGAAGTACTATAAGGGTAGTCCATGTTGACATATGAAGCGGGAGCCAGATAAACTTCTCAGAGGTGACAACATTTAGCCTGAGACACATAGGTTGGGTGAGAATTTCCCAATTATGGTTGAATGAAGTGTGTCTCACATTCAAATTTAGGTATTCAACTTCAAACTTCCAGTACAGCAGTACTCCCCACTGCCTTGTCTGTGGTTTCTTCTCTCCCATGGCTTCAGTCACCCATGGTCCACTGTGGTCCAAAAATGTTAAATGAAAAAGCCAAGAAATGAATACTTCATAAGTTTTAAACCTTGTTCCATTTTGAGTAGCATGATGAAGTCTCATTGGCATCCACTCTATCCTGCCTAGGATGTGATTCACCCCTTTGTTCTGTGTATCTATACTACATATGGTAGCCACCCATTATCACTTAATAACTATCTTACCAGATTGGCTAGTGTTGGTCCTGAATTTGGAGCCACATAACTTTGTTGTGGTTGGCTATCCTGTAGCCACATCCCTGATCCCTTCACACTACAGGCTGATAGCATCCCCTAACCCAGTCGTGATGACCAAAGGTGTCTCTAGGCATTACCAAAGGTCCTCAGGGAGGTGCCACATCCACCTCCAATTAAGGGTTGCTGAGATAGATTGGGGTAGCAATACCAGTCATCAGCAGTTCTCAGTGTGGTGCCCAGAAGTGCAGCATTATAGAATCTGAGAATGTATTAGAAATGCAAACCATTAGCACCTGCATTATCAGAAACTAGGGGTGGTGCCTATCACTCTACAGCAACAAGCTCCCTGGGTGATTCTGATGATCTCCAGGTAATCCAACTTTCTCTAATTTAAGTGTTTCAAGAACTCAAACAAGCACTGTGAAATTCTTGGGTGCTGGTGAGAGAACTTAAGAGCACTATGCACATAGGGAAACAAGGAGTGTGCACTACAGGCCTATGTCTTACAGGATTACTTTCGCTCCAGTGTCCGTCTCTATCTTTTATTCCTTAGGCACAGTGAACCCCTCACAGGCTTAGACACAGTCTTCACCGTGAGGAGTTCAAATATTGTATCATTCTATTTTCTTCATATGAGACAGGAAAAAAAATTTTGCTGAATGCCAGCTATGTGCCAGAAATGACAGCCACTCTCACTACCTACTCAATATTCACCACGATGCAGATTAGATCTCATTAGTAACCTCATTTAATAGATGAGTACTCTAAGCTCAAAGGGAAAGGAAATAGCAAAAAGTCACACTGCTGGCAGAGGAGAGTGGCATTCAAGTGAAAAACCATCTGACACCAAAGAGGCTACTTTTTCCCTTACATTGCTGCCTTAGTCTGCTTGGGTGGCTGGAACAAAATAACACAGGCTCGGTGGCTTATAAACCACAGAAATTTATATTCTACAGTTCAGGGGGAGAAGTCCAAGGTCAAGCAGATCTGATATCTGTCAAGGCCCTACTTCCTGGCTCATACATACATAGCACGTCTCCCCTGTGTCCTTCCACTTTGGAATGGACAACTCTACTTTCTTCTACCTCTTATTAGAACGCTAGTTCTATGAATGAGGGCACCACCCTTGTGACTTGCACACTCCCCAAAACCCTACTTCCTAGCACCATCACATTGAAGATTAAATTTCAACATAGGAATCAGGAATGCGGGTCACAAATGTTCTGCCATAGCAATCATGCTATATATGAATAATATTTAACTCAATTGCAAAAGATGTCATAAAATAAAGCAGAATTTTGGAAGTCCTCAAAGTCAAAAAAAGATAGAGGAAAACTGCACAAGGACAAGAAAAACAGGTTTGAAAGGATACAACGGTATAAATAATCCAGAATAATGGCGGCATTGATTGCTGATCAAAAACACGCATTTGATAAGCATTTGAAAAAATCTTAAAGCAGAGGCCAAGTAGCTTGAATCAGAGGACATGAGAAAGGGAATTTGCTGGTAGGAACAGAGTAGTCTCCCAGGGAGGAGGAGAATAGATATGCAGAAACAGGAGGGAGGTCCCACAGAGCATGTCAGTCTGCTTCATGTTCCAGCACAGCTCAGGGCTCTGAATTTAGATTTTGCAGCCACAGCCTCAGTCAATGAGGACGTCTATAACAAGACATGACACTTGAAAATACAACTCTGCAGCTGGACATAAATTAGCTCTAACAGGACTGGGCGATTCGCAGTATCGGTTGTAACACTGTGTTATAAGGCACAGTCGTGCAATGAGGTTGAAGTCACATAATTCAACACGGTGATTGATATGTCGGAAGGCAAAGCATCTGTATCCACATGAGCTGTGCTAATTTGGGTGGTAGCCATATGAGAGAACACTATCAAGAAAGGAGCACCAGCCAGAACTTTCAGAAAGAGATGACAGATACAGAGGACCAAATATCAGGACTCTATCACAGTTCTTAGTTATCATAAGAACTAACCTGGATTTCTGCTAGCTTATGAGTGATGTGCAACAATCAATGCAGTATCTTATTTAAATCTCAGAGCAACCCTGACAGCCAGGGATAATACCATTTTATGGATGATCTCCCACAGCTAGAAGATAGCAGAGCTGGGATGCAAACTGAGAATATCTAATTCTAAAGCCCATTGTTGCCAACACCACACTTTGCTTGGGTTTCTTCCAATGTTTAACACAAATACTTCAGACACAGTAGGCAGTTACTATATGTGGAATAAATTGTGTGGTACTTTTAAGAGATGATTGCATGGCCAGGTGATTTTTGTTTAAGAGCCCTTGTGGATCACACATTCACAAACAAGTTTTGTTTGGCCAAGAGAATGTCAACCCTTATTATTTTTTTAAAAGTTGTCAATATTTAAATATTGAAATATTTTCCATAAACATCCAGGTTTTCTGTGTCTTTGGAAAGACTGAGAAATTCAGCAATCATGGGCCCAGTTGAAAATCGTCTACTGGAGCTCACAATATATGTCCTCTGATTCAGTCACTCTCCACCACTCCCTATACCCTGAGTCTGCATCCAAATACTTTTTGACATTTATAATTGCATTTGTGATGCTTTTTTCTTTCAGGATAATTGAAGAAGAAATAAAATGTTTATTACAACACTAATTGTATATGGCCAACTCTGCTTCTTTCTCTGAAATTTTCCTGATGTTCGTTTGCTGATTTCTAAAACTTATAACCTTTGCCACTTAAAACATGCTTACAAGTAACATAACTCAAATATTTGAGATAAATTTTTACTACTGTTTCACTTTACAATAAAGAAATATGTCTCACTGACATTTAATGTCATAACTGATACACCATGTATTTGTTCTTTTTGTTTTGCACTTCCCCACAGTGAAACATGTCAGAAGTTTGTACAGAGTAGGTTATCAGTTAACATTCGTGCACACAAGGGAGTATTCCGCATCAATTGAGAAAGAGAATTTTAAGTTAAAAATTGGACCATCCTTTGGCTTTCAGAAGCCCTAAGAATAAGGCAGTCTGAAGTTTGCTTTCCCTCTCTCTTTTTTTGTGTCTCTCCTATAGAAAAGTAGAAGAGGGTTCCTCTGCTGAAACCTCAAAAATTATGGTAGCAAATCCAGGGAACATTACAATGTTGTACAAGCAGTTACTGTCACTGAGATTATAGCCAAATCTCATTAAGTTTTATTAAGATTAGAATCTGTGACATGCTGGATGGAGGCTGAAGAAAGTTAGCAATGTAAATGAAATTTCTACGTGCTTGCTGTTCCTACTTGAAGCAGGTTACAAGCACTTGAGAAGCATCTGGGGTTAGCTAAATTAGTAGACACTAAGTATATGACTGGTTGTTAATTGAGCTGAAGAGTCTTGAGGGACACTTTTATAAACTAGAGCAAGTTATCAAGCTGCCCTATACCTCAGTTTCCTTATTTCTGAAATAACGATAGGGAGACCTAACTCACAACATTACTATTAGAACCAACTAAGGAATATTTTTAAAAGAAGTAAATTAATATAATGGTTAAGAGCAGAGATTTAATAATTACAATTAGATGGGCATCTTTGCTTTGCCAAGAATACTCTGGCCATGAGAAAATTGTTTTACTTTTGTCTATTGTCAGTTACTTCAACTGGGAAACAGATAAAATAATATCACTGGGCCATTAAAAGAATTAATATATGTGTGGCATTTCAGCCAGTAACTGACACATACTAAGGGTTCAATGAAAGATAGGTATTACCACAAGAGTAATGTTAATTTTACCTTAGGATAAAATACTATGTCATTTTAATATTCAGGTAGAATACTGATAAATCAATACTTGAAATAACGTGATTGAACATAGTCAGCACTGTACATGCTGTGTATTCTGGGGAAGGTGGGAGAACAGGAAGCAGAAATCCAGGTCAGGGCTATCATTCGTGTCTCCCTGCAAGACTTAACTCACTGTTCCTTAGCTAGACTACAACTTGCCTTTCCATTCACTCATTTTTAGGAGTTTTCCAGAACTTTTAACTAAGAATTGATCCTACTCCACTGAATACCTTTATCTACCTGAAAGTCATGACTTATCTCTAAAAAAATACACTATAGCCGGGCATGGTGGCTCACGCCTGTAATCCCAGCACTTGGGAGGCTGAGACAGGCGGATCATTGTGAGTTCGAGACCAGCCTGGGCTACAAAGTGAGCTCAAGGCCAGCCTGAATGGCATAGTGAGACCCTGTCTCAAAAACACCAAGGCTGGGGATCTAGCTCAGTGGCCTAAGTGCCTGCCTGGCAAGCACAAGGTCGTGAGTTCAATCCCCGGTGCTGCAAAAAAAAAAAAATACACTATATATTTCATATTCTTCATTGATTCCAAACACCCTTCTTAGAGCATGCCCTTCCCTGTCCTCTTCATTCCAGGGATAGCGGCACATTTTCTGGGATTGCTGTCAAATGTTTCCTACTCTTTGGCCCACTTTCTTCTCTGCTTCCCAGAAACTTTCTCTACTAGACAGGATGCCAAAGTTAGAGTGAAAAATGGGATGAGGTTTTGGGCAAGGAGAACACGTATCTTATCTGTAAATCTCTCCTCCCTCCCTACTCTGCTGCTGCTGCAGGTGCTTCCTCCTACTCTTCTTTCTCTTTCTCCTCT
>RJWT010032722.1:0-14061 GCA_004365215.1 Cuniculus paca | reverse complement strand
TTTGTAGTTATTTATGTATGATAATATCTATACAGTTTTCTTCTCCCACTTCTATTCCAATTCTAAATCCTGTTCCTAATATCATCATTTCTACCACTAATGGACCTTTTTAATGAGATAATCGTTGTTGCAAAGGACTGTACCTGCATGTATCATCTCCTTTTATCACTGCAGAAAAATTTAGGAAGACAAACTTTAAGAGTTCCTTAATGGTTCAGTATGTTCTAATGTGTTTATACTTTATATATTTTCTCTTGGAAAAATCTATAACTGCATCTTTTTACCATTTTACTGAACATTTTCTTTTCTCTTATTATATTCAGTTAATTTGTTTTTATAGTTAATTATAAAAACACGATAAAAATACATAAGGAGTACCATTTTAACCATTTTAGGTACAAAGTGCATTACTTTGGGTATATTTACACGGATAAACTCAATGTAGCAGAAAGGTAGAATATTACCCAGCTATAAAAAGGAAGAAATTCATGTCACATGTTACAACATGATGAACCTTGGGGATATTAACTTATTTGTTAAATAATTTAACCTTCAGGGCCGGGGATCTAGCTCAGCGGTCTAAGCGCCTGCCTGGCAAGCGTAAGGTTGTGAGTTCAATCCCCGGTGCCGCAAAAAAAAAAAAATAATAATTTAACTTTCAGATGCTTTTGTTGATTACAAACATTTTCTTCAATTTGATGGTTTGTTCGTCATTTTATAGCACTTTATATATTTTGTAATGTTTTACATTTTAATGATATCAGGCTTTTTTCTTATAATACATTTCACTAAATTTAGGTGTAGAACTGTTTCATCCAATGACTATTTATTCTTTTTATTTTCTTCTATGTTATATCTAACTTATTTGTTGCAATTTTACTACAACTTTATTTGTATTCCTATTATATATTAAAGGGTTAAACACAGTCACTACTTTCACCTGTAGAAAGAGTCTTCATGTATCTAATTCTTCATATGGAAGTAAAATGACAATTCCATTACTGTGCAGTTGAATTTACTTGCATTATTAACAGGTCACACAAATACAATTAACTACTATTTTGGTTAAATAATTCTCATTGCTATCTTCATGTATCTTGATTTAGTTTTCTTATTGCCAGTATTTCATTTCTATATTTATAATAGAAATTAGAAATATGATTAATAAAAATTCTGTAGTAAATATTTGCTAATATATCTATCCATTTTTATGGAAAGTATAACACTTGCATCTGCTTCAACTATTCTAGATTAGAAGCTTCAGAATTAGAATGAGTACATCAGCTCTAGACTATCTATATGCAAATTACAAAGTATTACCAAGAAATGCAGGAATAATAAGAATAACCAGAATTCTTCTCTCAGGGTCAATCCAATATCAATGTCCCTGTAAGACATACAGACGTTAAGATCTCCAGGGTCACTAACCATGACCAAAAGAAAAGTCTGTCTCAGATTTTGGATCCTACCCATCTATAAGTTAGTAACTAACCTAAGTATTATAACAAATCTAGGTTAATTTTAAACTGGTAAGTAAATAGCTGCCCAACTATTATTTTAACTATGGTATACATTTGTATTCCTGTCTAAATTTTGAAATACTTGTAAAAATTAGACCATATACTTTAAAACCTTTTGTTCAAGTAGCTGCATTGTTTTGCTGAAAGGTTATTCCGCAACTAATTTTCTTGGGCAAAATTTCAATTGAACTTTCCGTACCTAATCTTTGCCTAGCTCATGGGTGTTGACAAGTAAATAAGAAGTAATAACAATACTATTTTTCTAGGGTAATGATATTGGTATGGATAGGTCATTTTGGGTTATGAGTTCAAATGAATTTCAGTTTCTTCACAAATAAGACTCCAAGTAAATAAACCATGAATATGCTCTCTTGAATTCTCTTTTTTATACCTTGCTAGAATAAGAACAAGGATATTGTCACTTTTATGGGTTCATTAAGGTGGTAGCTGGTTGCTTTAGTGCTTATATGCTTCTGTTGAATTATAAGTCTATGTAGAAGTTAATCTTAAAAACAGCAGAAATTTTCTATGCAACATAATTTATTCAGACATGAAATTGGAAAAAGCTGCCCCTCAAGGATCATAAGCTGCAGTTTAATATTTGCTTCAGAAAGAAAAGCAAAGCAAACAATTATCAAAGCAGAATAGAAAATGTGTCATTTCTCTGAAGCTGCAGAAGCTTTGGGTCAGGATAAGTTTGAAAACAAGATAGAAAGAAATCCAGTGCAGTTTCTGAGGATAAATATTACTTGGTTTCATTTTATGAAAAGGAAGTAATAAATTTAAAGTCAGAGTAATATATTCAAGATCAAGAAGCATTTAGCCATTATATTCATTTGTAATAAAGTTGGATTCTAAAAATGACTAGAAAAGATAGAAAAAATGGAAACAAAGCTTTTGTAAATAAGGAAGGGAAGGGGTTCAAGGGAGGGTAAGGGAATGGGAGAAAAAGAATTAAGTTATATCATGTACAAATTTCCTATAATGAATGTGATCATCGTGTATACCTAAAATTTACCAATGAATTTAATTAAAATAATAAAAATGAGTAGAGTTTAGGTGTGATGAATCATATATAGAGACTTGGAGGGCATAGATTAAATCTAAGCAGTCTTATCAATAAACTTGATATATATGTACATATAAACATATATATATTTGTTTTGTCTTTATAAATTTATTTCAATTAGTTTGACATGAAAAATTTCAATTTATCATACATACCACTTCTCATTTTTCTTCACAGAATTGGTTTCCTGGTAGTTATTGATTACACTAAATTCATAATGTTAATTCTTGAAAACTCATAAATGGAGTTGTTCTAAAGTAATGAAAGTGCTCTGTAGAAAGGTAGACAGTTTGACATATGTATTTTACACAGAAACTTTGAGAAATTATGTCTTCATAATAATAATATGAATTTGGTTAGAGAAAACTTTTGAACTTGTTATTAAATATGTTTGTTTTGAAGAAAATTAAGTGCACATTAAGAAAGCAGCTCAACTTATGCAAGGAAAGATTGTATATTACAAATGAAACAGAAACAATTCAAATTGAATTGGAATAAAATTTGATATTCAATGAAGTCTATAGACAAGAATTAACTTCACTTAACCTCTATGCAATTGCTCAAATAATGTCTGTCTTACTGTCAGTTTTAGTCTCACTACCCATGTTACCTAGCATAGAGTCCCTCAAAATTAGGCAAAGGGTTACAACACTTTCATAGTCAGCATTTTCCCAAGTTATCACTTAGCTGGAAGAAAGTGCTGGATCTCCCTTACTGCAGTACATGTGGAAGAGCTGTTCTCCTGAGAAGTTTAAACATAAATATTTTCTATCTCAATGACCACAGAAATGTCAACATACCCGAGGCACATTGTAAGACTTTCAAATGGAACAAATTGCACATTCATAGCTGGGTAAGAATAGGGCAGATGTGAATTCCCCAAATGAAAGTCTAGGTATGTGTATGCGACACGAGGGAAAAGGAGAGCCAAGGAGTGTTTGTCCATGAAAAACGGTATTATTAACTTTAGAGAAAATGAAAGATGCAATTAGAATGAATCTTTAATTTTGTTTCTTACTAACCCTCACTTGAGGAACATTTGGCTATTGCTGTGAAATCGTATTTGTAGAGAGTCTTGTAAGTTTTCCATTGCTCTTAGTTAATAAAGAAGCATATTATTATTTTATGCCCCCAAAAAATGAAGTCTTGATTCCAAAATTAGAATGACCACCCAATGCATTTAACACTTCAACTTCTATGTACTTGTGTGTCTTTCCCTCCACTCTTATGTAGGTCTCACTGCTGTAGAGCCTCATGGCTTTTCAGAGAGAGGTGTCATTGAATCCGTTACTCATTGCAGGTATTGACTCAAGTTTGTAGCTAGTGGAAATAACAGAAGGGGAGGGGAAATAGTTCCATGTTACTAAAACTTTAAGACTGTTTTTCATTTTTAAAAATGGAAGATAGTTGAGGCTGACTCCTGTGCTTTTTACTGTTGCCTTGAAATCTTCAGAGTCCTCTTTCTATCCCTAGGACTCTTCTGTGGGATATGGTCTTTCTTAAATTATTATTTTCATCTGCTCTTCAGATATACTGATAGAAATTTTCTTGGGTCTAATTCTCCTTCCTGAAGAATTTGTTTAACGCAATGTAGATTTTTTATTGAAATTTATGTTAGGTGATAAGATATACATATTGTGGTGAAGGACTCCATGCTATTTTTGAACTAGGGACATACTGTATGCTTTGCTGTTCTTTTTTTGGGTTTTTTTTTTTTTTGTTCGGCATTATTTTGAGGTATTTGGAGATTTATTTCCCATTTTATTTCCACCCTTTTTATTAATATTACAATGCATTATTTATTTTATTAGGTCTGTCTTTCTGTCTCTGATCTTAGTCTTTTAATTTTTCCTTTTTTATAATTTTAATTTTTTTCTTTAGTTACTCTCCATTTTTTATTATCTGTGCTTTTTCTGGTTCTTTTCTGTTACTTTTATCTAATACTACTAATTTTCTTTTAGTCAATTTAGAATCTCATTCAATGCTAATTCTATGCTTAAAAATATAACACTTATCTGTGTGAATCTATAGTTAAATATATTTTACTATGGTTGAACACTTTTATTAAAATAGGTAAAGTTGTTCAACTGAGTAGATATTTACTGTAAATCAATATGTGGTTTGTCTTATAGAATGCATTATAACTATATATTTTTCTTCTATCATTGAGGGTGGTACATTATTGATTCTTAGGGTTTATCAATATTCAGTTTATATTTGATGCTATTGTTGTTTTTGATTTTACTTCTTTACCCAAAGTGACATAGTTGTTGCTATCAATTGTTTTTCTCCGTTTGCCAATATCTGTATTGCCTGGGAATAATAAAGAAAGCAGAAGCAACTCCAGACACATTTAACTATTTGCTCCTTGACGAAGGTGCCAAAAACATACACTGGAGGAATGGTAGCCTATTTAATAGATGCATCTGGGAAAATACTTTACCATGTACTATATTAAAATCAAAAGAGAACAAAGATTTAAATAGTAAAACAGATACACTTGATATACTGGAAGATAAAATAGGTAAACCTTTTGAAGCCATAGACATAGGCAAGAACTTTCTGAGTAGAAACCCAGTGGCACAAGAAAACAAATATCAATAATCAACAAATGGCATCATATTAAATCAAAAAGCTTCCGTTCAGTAAAGGAAACAACCAACAAAATGAAGAGACAACCTACAGAATGGAAAAAAAATTAGCAACTATTCCTCAGAGAGGGCTACTGTCTAGAATACACAAAGAACTCAAAAAAATTGGAACCCACCAAATGAAATACCCAATCAAAAAATGAACTACTGAAATGATGGATATTTCTCAGAAGAAGAAGCACAGATGTTCAATTAACATGTGAAAATCTACTGAACATCACTGACTATTAGAGAAATGCAAATTAAAAAAATTTGAGATACCATGTTACTCCAGAAGGAATGGCTGTCATCAAGAAATCAAATAATAACAAATGCTAGTGAGACTGTGGAGAAAAAGGAAATCCTTCTACAATGTTTATGGGAATGTAAAATAATACAAGTAATATGGAGATCAGTGTGCACACTCCTCATAAACAAAGTATGCAATTCTATTTGACTTAGTTGTTGGCCTTCTTGGAGTTTTCCTGGAAGAGTTAAAGTATCATATTATAGTGATACATGCATATCCATGTTCTCCCATTCATCCAGGGAATTTGTGCTTGTAGATATATACCTTGATTCTTTTTTCCCCAACCCTCTCCCCTTGCCTCAACTCTTATTCCCCTCGTTATCTACAAAGCTTTGTTTCCATTGTTTTTCTTTTACTCATGTTTATAGAAGCACAATTTATAATATCCAAATCTTGGAAGCACCCTATAAGTCCATCAGCAGATGATGTACACAATGGAGTACTACTCTGCCATAAAGACAAACTTGAGGCATTTATAGCTAAATAGATGCACCTCAAGACCATAATGTAAAGTGAAATAAATCAGATAAATAGGTTTAAATATCACGTTGTTTCTCTTCTCTGAGAAACTTAAACTATAAATAAAAAGCAAAATAATGCATAGATAATAGGAAGTAGGGAGCTCTTTTTCAAACTGGATTGGAACAAGAGATGGAGAGGGAGTGCAGGAAGTAAAAAAGGATTAAATAATGAGAATCAAAGGAAAATGAAACTAGAACTTTTTCAAATGTGAAGAGTATTAAGAGTTGGAGGGAGCCGGGATGGGGGTGGAAAGGGATGAGGATGAAAACAAGAAATAAAATGTTATGTAAATGTATAAAATCCCTACAATAAATGAAATTATGCACTAAAATATACAAGTAGAAAAATATACTAAAGACACACTAAAAATATAGATGAATAAATACAGCTTCCTATAGAGAAGATGGAAAATTGCTCCATCAGCCCTGCTGAGTGATCTTAAGGCACAAGCGTGAAATCAGAGCTCAGTTTAATACCAGCAAAGTGTACTTGCACTTCTTGATGATAAAAAGTTTTGTTGGTTAGTGACAAAAATTAATTTCAAAATGTGGTCATAGGAAGGTCAACTTTTAAGGAAATGCTAGTCTTACTATTTAGCAGGGTTCAGTGACCTGAAGTTCACCATGATAACAACACATGAGTCTTTTTCTCTCCTTGCACACACGTTACGGTGAGGGTCACGTCGCGTCATATTCTGCACATGGAGACGGTTTAATGAAGAACTCCCAATATTGCACTAAACACCGTATCATTCATTGTGGATGACTCCTTTGAAAATTGCTTCAGAAAGTTTGTGCCAAAAATACCCAGGGAGTGCACAATTTACTATCCGTTAGCTATTAAGATACTGAAAACTGTCACTTCATGAAATTGGATACTGTCCTCTATAAAACATGCTGTTCTGAAGTTCTGCTTCAGCAATTACTACTTATCATCCGTCAACTTGTGAGCATTGAATTCAGTCAGTTGTTAAACTTAATACTATAATAACATTCAGATGTCAGGAAAGGAGACACTTCTCTCAGAAGTGTTTTAAATCTGAACAAACTGAAAGTGTTGTTCTTCTTTTCTTCTTTCTTTATTGAACTATCCAGAAAACAAAATTATTTCAGGGAATTCGCAAGGCTGTTCTACATTTTAATTATGATAGGTTCCTTGATTTTAATAGGTATTACTTGCAAAAAATATCAAACGCTCACAATTATGATTTTAATTTCAAGTTTTTACCAACAGTATCTATTGCTGTTTATTAAATTTCTCTGGTATAAATTCTAACAGGGACCATATTTTTTGAATCATTAAAATATCAAAGATTACATTTAAATAGGGAAAGTATATATTTCACCAGTGAAAATAATGAAAATGTTTGATGACAATTCAAATATACTCTCAGTTTTTGAAGTTCTACTTGAGCAGTTGTCCCAGCATGCTTCTGTTCCAGTCTGCTTCTGCAGTCATGTATCTCTGTTCTGGAATCAGAATATTTATGCCCTTATCCAACTTAACACCTTTTGAAGTATGATATTGCTACTTAATATATGTGTTAATGTTTCATAAATTAAAGGCACAGCAATGATCATGATTGACACATTTATAGCAAATCAAACTATATGGGAAACAGAAATTGAAGAATTCTAGTTATGTACTGAATGAGCATAATAAGTCTCTGGCTTAAAGATTTATTCATATTTTTATAAATAAGCTACAATTTACCTTCAGTAATGTTCATGAATACTAAGTATTTCATTCAATAAATTTTGGAAATTTATTGTTATCACCTTTGTAACCATCATTCAAACTTTCCCTCATTCCAAGAACTTCTCTCCTTCCCTTTAAAATTTTTACCACCATCCCTCTATCTGAGAAAATCACTCTCTGGTTTCTATCACTGCAGATTAATTTTGCTTGCCTGATTTGACTGCAAATAAATAGACTCACTTAAAATGCATTCCTTCATGTTTGTCTTCTGGTCTGTACACCTTCTTCACATGTTACCACATGCATCTGCAATCCATTCTTTCTTCAGTTTGGGTGTTGATCCATTGTTATGAACATTTGGGTTTTTTCAAAATTTGGACTGCTACAAAAGTAATTTGTCACTTCTTATCGATAAAATAAATATGTTTAACAGGCCTTTACTAAGCCTGCTATATTAATATTATAACTACAAATAAAATTGTATGTTGTTCTTGTATTCTTGCCCAGCAGCTTATTAATGAAGTATTCTTGATAGATTCTTTCAGTATATAATAGCTCTATATGAAAATAGAGACTTTATATTTTATATTCCAAAATCTAGGGGATCAATTTCAGTTTTTGAATTATTGCACTAGCTCGTATGTTTCTTTTAGGCACTGGGAATCAAACTCATGAGCTCATGCTTGCCAGGTAGGCGCTGTGCCACTGAGCTGCATCCTCAGCCCACTGGCTTGTGTGTTTAGTGGGATTGAACAGGATTCATGAGAGAATATAACTTTACTTCGGGAGAATATTGTACCACTTACTATGATAGTAGCTGAAGGGTTTTTATAAAGTTTTTAGCATAAATTACTTGTGTATTCCTTTGTATTCATAATGTAAACTACCCTACCTCTGACAGTAACTTTTATCATGAAATGTATTGATTTTGTCAATAACTTTTCCTGTATTATGATTATTTCTGCCTGACATTCTCTTAGTGTAATAAAAACATAACTTTCAAAAAAGTAAAAACACTAATCTTGAATTTCTCGGATGAAACCTAATTGATCATCAGTGTCCTTCCATCCTCCCTGTTCTTGCTCTCCTTTTCTCCTCCCAAAATCTAATTTCTATCATTGGCCTGTGTGACCAGCTTTTAGCTGCCTTTATAAATGTTTTCTATAATTTCCGAATTTTTTTCCAGCATTAGTATTATTTCTTTTTTTAATGTTTGAAAAATTTCACTGGTGAATTCATCTGAGCTTTGAATTCAGTATTGAGAAAATGATTTCTATTAAGAATTATAACTTTAACGATAAAAGTGTATGAATATTGTCTATTTTATCATTATAAGTATTTCTCTGGGTTTTCTAATTTTATTAATTTTATTAAAGAAATAAAAGCCTACTGCTATTCATAATTCTTCTGTTTCATTTGTTTTTACAAAAGATCCTGATCTCATTCAGTTTGTACTTTTTTTTTAACTTCTCAAAATGGGACTTGGCAAAAACAATATTAAATCTTCGCTTGTTTGTTATTTGTACCTTTAAAATGGTAAACATTTCTCTAACCACCACATCTCATATATTTTGAAAAGTAGTTCTTAATTATCATTCAGTTAAAATGTTTTATAATTTCCTTTGTAATTCCTTGAAAATTGTAGGAAATAGGAAAATTAACTGTTTTTCATTAAAGGAAACATTTATTTTTATGTGATGTCTTTCTAATGTGTTTCTTGACAAAACTGAAACTGACAAATAGGGAAAAAGCTTATCTGTAAGTGCAAGTAATGGCAATCATTACTAACTTACAAGCCAAGTAATAGAAGGCCTGTTGAATCCATTGAATAATATGGATTTTCTTTAAGATTCCTGCTAATGGTATTAAAAAATCATCTAATATTCCCAATTAAAAAATTGAGAAAAATCAGTATTTGTTTAATACTTCTCTATCTTCTGCCCATTTTACCAGCATGTGAAAATAATGCTGACAAAACATTCTAAGAAATACAACAGTAGAATTAATTTCTTAAGATTTAAATTTTATAGATTCACATTGATTTAGTACGTGCAGCAGGTGATTATCGTGATACCACCAAATCACGTTTGCAAAAATATGAAATTTTACTTACTTGTTGCTGTAACAAACAAAAACTGCTAATTTAGCTTTATCATGAATATGTATGTTCTTGGTGATTTTTGGCTCGTGGTTTTTAATAAAGTTCAGTACTGTGAAATCTATACATAATGGAACACTATGCCATAAAAAAAGATAAACCTGAGCATTCATAGGTAAATGCATGCCACTTGAGACAACAGTATTATGTGAAATAAATCAGAAACAAAAGTGTAAATATTTCATGGTTTTTAAATATACAATATATAACATGTTATATAATATGCTAAACTAGCATAATACATTACATTATATATGTTATACAATATTACATGTATATACACACACATATAGTGAGAAAAAGGGAGTGGAGAAAGGCAGGCAACAAAATTAAAGATTGATACAAATAGGAAGCAGGGTGATCTTTTTGAAATTATTGGGGAAATAAGATAGAGCGAAGTGCAAAGGAAGGCAGGGAAGGAGAAAAGAATTGGAGGAATAAAGTGATAAGAATAGGAGTTTTGCAAATGGGAAGAGGACTAAGATTTGGAGGCAATGAAAAGGAATGGAAGAGATAAAGGATTAAAAACAAAAAAATGAAAATTTGTTATGTACAGTTAGCAACTTCCCATGATAAAAATAATCATTCTGTACTGCAAACCTGTATTAATAAAAGAAAAAAATAAAATAATATTATGCACAACAAAGCTGGTGACTGATATACTTAAATCATATAGCAATAAAATTTTAATAAAAATAAACTCATGATACAAAATATCTCTCTATAAAGTAAAATGATAAGTTGCAGTAGACGTTAAGAACTTATCAGAAAGAAAAGGCACTGCAGCTAGTATTTTTTATTTGTTTTTTGTTTTTTGTTTTTTGTTTGTTTGTTTTTTTGTTCCGGAAATCAAACTCACAACCTTGCACTTGCCAGGCAGGCACAGTGCTGCTGAGTTATAGCCTTGGCTCCCAGTATATTTTAGAAATTTTTAAGTATAGCTAAAGGGATTGTTGTAATGGTTAATACTCATTCCATCCAGGTCACATGTGAAATGTTAAGTTACTTTGTGAAAAGCTAGATATTCATTATGATTAAACAGATATGGCCCTTGACTTTCAGGATCTTAGATTCAATTACATTTCATTTGCTCCTTAATCACTCACTAATCATTCAATGATTTATCCATCACACTGAATCCTTAAATGTGATAACTGATGCAGTGATAAATAGATCTCACGGAAACTGTGTCTAGAAACTGTATCTGATTATAGAGAATATATAATGTATGACTATATCTGACTATATAGTAATAAATTGATAAATCAATAATATAATAGCTGATATGAATATATATGTATATATATATATATAATTTTATATGATGTCAAAACAAAACCTAGAGAATTTGGTCTACTTAGAAGAGTATACTAGGATAGCATAAAAAGTGGTCGACATGTTAAAAGAGAAAAGAATATATAGAAGTCTAATAATTATACAATTTTATTTAATATATATAAAACATTTAAAAATATTTACCATTACTTAAATTTATTAAAAATAGAGACTCTCAAGGATAACATCATATGAAAATATAATCAGAAAATTCGAATCTAGGCAGAGTGATACCTGCTAGTTATAGACTTCAAAGCACTTTTCTGCCTTCAAGCAGGGAAAAGACTCAAAATGTATTAAAGGCCTATGATAAGAAACATTTTTGGGAGCTATATTTGCAATTATCTCTCAGATTTCTGCTTGCAGTTATATTGGAGATTCTGATAGACTTTTTTCTGACCTATCTTTTTAAAGATAGTGAAGAGCCAATATAGTGAAAATATACTTCCAAAATTGTTATACAGATTTAATACAATCCTGATCATGATCACAATATATCAATAGCATAGTTCACAGAATTAGAGAAAATAATTCTAAAATTCATTTGTAACCAGAAGACACATAGAATAGTAAAACCAATTCTGAGCAACAAAGGCAAGCAGGAGGCATTAATCCCTGACATGAAATTATACTGCTTCTAGACATCTTCCCAAAAGAATTAAAAGCATCGTTTCACAGAGATATGTGCATACTCATATTTTGTAGCAAAGCACAGTTTGTAATAGCTAAATTTTGGAAACAATCCAAATACGCTTCAATCAGTAAATAGATGTTTTTGTTTTCGTTTTTGTTTTTTTTTTCATACAATGTAGTACTTCACTACCATAAAGAAAGATATTTTAGACATTTCTAGGTAAATGGATGCACCTTGAAACCATACTGTTAAGTGAAATAAATTGGGCACACATATGTAAATATCACATTGTCTCCTTAGTGTGAGAAACTGGACAGGTGAATAAGGACCAAGATGTATAGTAGATATTGTGAAATAGGAAGAAATCATTCAAAAGGAAAGAGGAAGTAAGGAGGGAGAAAGGGGAAAAGAAGGAAGAAAAAAGAAAAAAAGTGATTAGAAGGAAAAAATGGAAACAAAGATTTTGTAAATAAGGAGGGGAAGAGGAGTCAAACAGCGAAGAGGAGATAGAGGAAAAAGAAGAATCAAGATATATCCTATAGAGGTACAAATTCCTATGATGTATGTTCTCATTGTAAATATCTAAAAATCTAAGTACAATTTTTAAAAATTGTTTGTACTCCTTAATCAGTATCATTTTGTCAGAGTCATATCTGTGCATAACAATGATCATTTTTCAACTTCTATCATCCATGTTGCTTTGCCTTCCCACTAGTTTTACGTTGTAGGGGGAGTGTCAATGCGTAAAGTATACTTTGTTCATATCTGTCTCCCATATTGACCATACTTAATCCCCCTACCTCTTATTTCCCTTTGCTTGTCTAATAGTTTCCATTTTATTTTCTTGTCATCCTTTTTCAGATTCCATATTAAGGGGATCATGTGACACTTGTCTTTCTGAGATTGACTCGCTCAATATGATGGTCTCCAGGTCCATCCATTTTCTTGAAAATGAAAGAATTTTACTCTATCTTGTAGCTAAGTAATACATTTTCTTTAGCCATTCATGTATTTCTCCCTCTGAATTAGCATCTCTAATTCTTTCTTTTTTTTTTTTTTTTTGGTATCAGCAATTGAATTCAGGACCTTGGGCTTGCGAGGCAGGCACTTGTGCCACTACGCTTTATTCCTGGTCTCCGTTCACGTACTGATGGGCACCTAGGTTGTTTTCTTATCAGCTATTGTGAATTGTGCCACAATAAACAAGGGCATAAAGGTGTCCCTTAGAATGCTGACTTTAATTGCTTTGGGTATATATCAAGGACTTTGAAATTGCTAAAAGAAAACAAAAGTAACACTCAAAGACACAGGCATAGATAAAGAATTTTGAATAGGACTGTCACACTACAGGAAATAATAGCAACTAAAAACAAACTAGACTACATCAAGTTAAAAAGTTTCTGCACATCAAAGGAAAGAATCAATGAAGTGAAGACAAGTCCTGCACAGTACAAAATTTTTACCACTTAATATTCCAAAAGAGTATTAATATCTAGAATGTAAAGAGACTCAACAAATTTAGCATCAAAAAGAAATCAAATAGACGAATAATAAAATGGGCAAATGAACTGAATGAATACTTCTCAAAGGAAGTACAGATGACCAATAAATACATGAAAAAAGATCAACATCTTTAGCAATTAATAAAATGAAAATCAAAACCATATTAAGATTCCATCTCACTCAAATCAAGGTAGCTATCATCAGAAGTACAAAAAAAAATGTTGCAAGAATGAGAAGAAAAAGCTACCCATCTACTATGCTGGGGCAAATGAGAATTAGTACAGTCACTATGGAAATCAGTATGAAAATTCCTCAAAAAAACAAAACAAAACAAAACAAAACACCCAAAAAAGAAAGAAATATTTGAATGCTGAATAACACAGTAAGGAACTTGAGTTTGTGATGGAATGTAATTAAAGATTATATCATGTCTGGGGAGGACCTATTCATAGTCCACAGATTTTCAGGTTGATATGCATAATTTTACCAATGGAGGAAAAATGCTGATATGGTGAAATCTGAAGATGCAGAAAGGAAAACGCAAGAACCAGCTATGATTTTTATGCATAAAGTGATTTAGTTTTAGAAAGCAGGTTAGCTTGAAACAGCCCACAGCAAATGGAAATCTCTGCCCTTTCTTTGGGGAATATGGGATCCTGAGTGAAAGTATCCTACCTTCATG
>RJWT010032721.1:0-14069 GCA_004365215.1 Cuniculus paca | reverse complement strand
GCTTCGGTTGGGAGAAAAACTGCAGGTATTTTAGTGGGATTGACAGTGGTAGAAAGTTTAAATGAACAGGGTTTGTTTATTACAAGCAAAAATGTCTCACCCATAACGGTAGTGCGGGGGGGTTTTCAAAAGGCAAGAGCTTGGGCTGGGGGTGTAGCTCAGTGATAGAGCATGTACACACAAGCCCTAGGTTGAATCCCCAGCGTGCGCACGCGCGCGCACACACACACACACACAGAGGCTGTGAAAAGCTTCATCCGGGATTCCAGGAGCCAGTTACTTCAGACTAAAACACAGAAAAATGGTGCCTAGAGAGACACACACCTGTAATCCCAGCTTCTTGGGAGGCTGAGGCAGGAGGATCACTGCTAGTTTGAGGCCAGCCTGGCCTTCATAATGAGTTCAAGGCCAGCCTGAACTGCATAGTGAGATTCTATCTGGAAAAAAAAAACCGATATAGGAGAGATGGAGTAGGAAGGCCATAGGCTGGCTAGGAAAGGTTGGAGTGAAACACAGCGGTTTCTTCCCCCTGTCAGCTGCCTGCTGGTGAGTACCATAAGGTGCACACAGTGTCACCTACTCCTTCCTGCTACATGTACATCTATGTCAACACTACAGAGCTCGCCCTGGAGCAAGACTTGGCGTATCTGCAAGAATTAAAGGAGAAGGTGGAGAATGGAAGTGGTGAGTATAGGAACATTTGGGCTGAGACAGCCCCTGGCTTCAAAGAGTCAGGGTTGGCCAGGCATGGTGGCATACCATTAATCCTAGCATTTGGGAGGCTGAGGCAGGAGGATTACCTTGAGTTCGAGGCCATCCTGGGCTACATAGTGATGCCATCTCAAAAATTCCCACAAAACAAAACAAGTCAGGGCTAGGAGTCAGGACCCAGCCATTAAAGAATGAACTTGAAGCTTCTATTAGGGAAGAGATCGAAGGGAGATAGGGCTGCATCTCAGTGATTCTTTGTCCTGTCTTCTGGCAGAGACAGGGCCTCTACCTCCAGAGCTGCAGCCTCTCTTGGAAGGGGAAGTCAAAGGGGGTCCTGAGCCGACACCTCTGGTTAGGACCTTTCTTAGACGCCAGCAACGGCTCCAGGAGATCGAACAGCGGCGAAATGCCCCTCTCCACGAGCGGTTCTTCCGCTTCTTGCTGCGAAAGCTGTACATCTTTCGCCGAAGGTTAGCCTCACCCGTGGCAGCATCATCACTGCCGTCCTCTGCATGCATGGTGACTTTTCTCCAGGGACGTCAACACTAGAGACACTCCAGGGAAAGGACAGCCTGGTCTAGGTGTCTTTTCCGTGTCCCTTCTCCTCTCCTGATACGAAGGAACAATTGGCAGCCTGCGTCTGCTGACCTGCTGTCTTGTGCCTGATCTGTCTCCAGCCTTCCCATGGGTTATTCCTCCCTCCACTGGAACCTTCTGCCGATGGCATAGGTAGTGGGCGCCCTTCCATCGGGGACATGGAGGGCCACTAGCACTGGGATGGAAACTGAAGATTCTCAAATGTGCCAGGGTGAGTGGAGCTAGGAGCAGGTGCTCGCTCCCTCAGGGCTTTGGCTGGAATTGTTAGGTTAAAACAAGAGCTTGAAAAAAAAAAATCACCTGAGATAGGTGCTCTAAAAAAAAAAAACAAGCTTGGACTGAGCTGGTGTGGTGGTGGCCTATAAACCCAGCACTTGGGAGGCTGAGGCAGGAGGATCACTGAGTTAGAGGCCAGCCCAAATTACAGAGACACCAGCAAAGGCTCGAGGAGATTGAAAAAGTTTGGACTGAATAGTTTTTTTTGTTGTTGTTTTTCAGCTTCCTGATGACTCGTATATCACTTCGAAATCTGCTATTAGGACGCCCTTCTCTGGAGCAGATAGCCGAGGAGGTGACTTATGCCAACTTGCGGCCTTTTGAGCCTGCAGGAGAATCAAGCCCTTCAGACAGAGAGACTTCCAAGCCTAACCCTCCTGAGTCAGATTTCGATCTTACCCACCTAGAGTTGTGAGGGGCCCAGATGGGTGCGCTGGCTGCAAAGGACATTTGAGAAAATTAGATCAGATTTTTTTTTCACATTTTTTTTTCTTTCAAAGTACTTTTTAATTGAGATGATATCTTAGAGAAGTCAAGGAAATAAAGCAAAGATAAGATTTTTCAGTTCGATTGAGGAACCATAGGGAAGTTAGAAGCAGTGTGAGATGTTCTCTTAGGATAAAGGGATAAAAGTTTAAATGGAACAACTCTTTAGGAAAAGAAAGTGTTCTCAAGTGCTTGCTGAGTGAAGTAGTGTACCTCTTATCACACTTAAAACTTTTTTTTTGTTTTTTTTTTGAGACATAGTGTTGCTATGTAGTTTAGGCTGGTCTTGAACACACTGTGTAGCCCAGGCTGGCCCTGAACTCTCGGTGACCCTCCTTGCTTGGCCTCTCGAGTGCTAGGATTACAATTGTGTTGTCATGCTCACTACCATATTTAACTGGTAACAGCCATTAAGTCTTTTCACACTTGGAGAAACTAAGACTGAGGTAAAATAATTTGCCCAGACATCCAGCTAGTAAGGGGTGGATTGATGATTTGAACTTAGGTCTGTTTGACTGAAGGTTCTGCACCATGTTACTTGTAGTTTTTAGAATTGGTAGTAAGTCTGAAATGATGTAGTTTAAAACTTAATAGGATGAGGCAGGAGGATCACAAGGTCAAACCTAGCCTGGGCAATTCAGTGACTGGGTGAAACCATCTCAAGAAAAAGGAGCTGGGAATGCAGCTCAGTGTGAAGGCCTTGGGTGCAATCCCTAGCATCCTCTACCCCCAAACCTCAAAATTTAAACCAAAGTAATGTTTAGGATAAAGGTCCAGCTCTAAATGCACAAGATAATTTTATCAGCACCGTAATTGTTTCCTTCCTTGTTCCTATTATTTATATGACTGATTAGGTTTTTCATTACCTATTACCAAGTTTTAATCAGAATAACACCAAAACTCAACAGCTTTTAGGTTGCCATTTCTGAAAAATTAAGCTTAGTTAACAGCAACTCCATACTCTGACCAAGTTATCGCTTCTACCTCTTCAACCTGTTTTCATTCCGTCTGTCTATGTATTCTTTCAGCCTTCATATGGAGTCTGTCCACTTAGGGGTAGACCGAGGCAGGGTCACCCCATTTGGCTGGACCTGAATAAGCAGGGTGATCAGAAGGTCCTCTGGTTCGGTGTGGGCTGATCACAGCAGTGCCCTGGTCGCTGGGTAACAATTAGAGCAGCCTTGCTTTTCAGCCCTCTTTGGTGTGTGGTGGGGATTGAGCCCAGGGCTTGCACCTGCTTGTGAAGCTCTCCACCGCTGAGCTGTACTGCGCCCTTGCTTTTGCTCGTAGCAGTGGCAGGCTCAATGGTAGGCTAAGTCCAGGTATTTCCTGTTTCCCTCTTTTTTGACTGGTAAAGTTCTTCCATTTAGGAGGGCCTCTCACAAAAACGAATTCACACGGAGTAAGGAAGCAGCCTTCCTGTTTGTGTACTTCCTCTTGACTCAAGTTTTCTCCAAGGAAAACGCTGAGGTGAGGCTAGGTGGAGACAAGATGGGCTCATACGAAGCCAGTGATAGATGGTTGTTCCTCATAGTGCTGGAAGAATCAGGCCCTGTGCAACAACTGCCTGGCCGTGGGCCATCAATGTCCTTTTAGCCAATCTTATACTCTACTCCTGCATTTCTTTTTGTTTTATTATCATCCATTTTGAAACTAGAAAAGCAAAGGCACTTTTTTTCTTGGCAGTACTTGGGGTTTGAACTCAGGGCCTTGGCACTGAGCTACCTGCCCAGGCCTATGTGAGACGGTGTCACTAAGTTGCCCAGGCAAGGCGCAAACTTGCCATCCTTCCATCTCAACTTCCCTGAGTGCTGCAAGTACAAATTTTTCAATCTAATGTGCTTCACAATTTAACATTGCTTGTTCTGCACCCACACTTCATGCGTTAACTGATCGCCATCACTGTTGTATCCTGTTACTTCATGCCTTCGCCCCTTTGCTGCTTCCTCTTGGGCCCTGTTCATCCACTTTCACTGAACATTCCTTATGCTCCAGAAAGGGCACATAAGCCCTGTGTGTGAATTCAGAGCTAGACTTTTTACTTTGTCAGTAAACCTTGCTTTATTCTTTTCTGCCAGTTGGAAGCAGGGTCTCACCATGTATCCCAGGCAGGCCTCAGCTTTGCATCGATCTTGCCCGAGTGCTGGGATAACAGGTGTGGCCACTTAAGAGGCACCAATCTAGTTGTCTTTAGGCACTGACTGGACTAAATGCTACTGGTCTGTGACCAAGGCCATCAGGGCCACTTAAAAGGCTGAGTGGCAGGTGAAGTTCCTTTGTATTTACAGCTGCTCCTCATCGGTCATATTCCATCTGGGCTCAGCGTCGGTCACAGCAGCGGCATGAACACAGACCTCTGAACTGTGTATGGGAGGGGTCTGTCACATGCTCCTTAGGTGTCTGAATCTACATTTTCCAGCCCTCAACATTCTCAGCCAGACTACAAAGCTGAGCTACCGCTATCAGATACTGGCAGAAGCATGCCTATCTGGGTCTGCACTCCTAGGAAGTCAGTGTGGTCACTGGCTTGTCAGTGAAAGCCACCGTGAAGTAGTAAGCCTCTGGGAACTTGCAGCAGTATTCTATGTAACAGGCTCCACTTAGGCCTGTGAAATATACTGGGCTGGGGTGTAGCTTGGCAAAACACTACCTGCCATGTGTGAAACCCAAGAGTTTAACTTCTAGCACCACCACCAATATACAGGGTACAGTGTTAAGTGACCCCCCCCTTTCATGCTCCAAACTAATCCTGAAGTGCAACGAGGGTCAAGGTATTTTTACTCTAGCCATTCACCTATCATAGCATTGTCTTTGGCTGCAGGAATCCACTAGGGGTCCTAGGATAATCAATCCTCTGCTCTCCAGATAAAGTGGAAGTATATCGACAAAGGTATTAGCCAAGACTAAAAAGGCAGCATGCTCCCTCTGGTAATACTGCTTATTTTCCAATGTGGGATCTCAACTACTACTGTTGACAGCTACAATAAGGAGGCGTGTAGGGCGCAGCCTAGAAGGCAATGTGGACAATCAAATCTTCATCCAGGGTTAAGGTTATAAACCTATAAATACATGTCTGCACAGGAGGTCCAAGCATAGTTAATGTTCCTGAATTACAGAGTCTTAATACTCAAGGGTTATTAAAGGTACAACCACAGCATTTAAAAAAATAATGGACACAGTTAGGGTAGAACCTAGCATTTTATTTAGATCTTCATTAACTGTTGGAATTGAGAACCAGACATACGTAATAAACCTCCAAAAATAGATCCTGAAAGGCACTTTCCGCTTAGGGCAAGCAGTCATGGAAGAAGCATGTAAACAAGCTGGCTTCTCTGTACCACACCAGCCAAGTCCGCTTTCTCCACGGCCAGCTGCACCAGCTCTGCCCTCCCTTCTGTAACACCAGCCAGACCCCCTGTAGGTCTAACCCAAGGTTTTTCTGTAGGACACCTTGGCCTACCTGGGAATGCTGGAAACATGTTGTTAAAGGAATCATGGTGTTGAGGAAAAAAAAAAAAAGGAAAAAAAAAAACTTTTAAAAGCTGCCATCTGAGGTGATGGCTTCTCTGTACTTACGCCATACCCCAGAATACAATAAATAAGCAATTAGAAAATGTTCAAGTATGAAGGGATTTCCTCCTCCCCGCCAAAAGCACTGCTCTCTGAAGGAAGCTGGTTTCTCTGTAGCTACACCAGCTGTTCAGAAAGCTCATTGGACCTGGTTTTGAAAATAAAACAAAGTTAAAACCCTGGGAGGAATTATTGTGCAGTGTGGAATACTCAGTCTTTCTTATAAAGAAAAAAAAAAAAGTTATCTGGTACCAAAGTGTGCAACCTACAGACCCTCAGGTACTGCCCTGTGACTTCTCTGTATGACATCACAAGGGTGCCAAGTGCCTGTTTTTCTAGACTAAGAGTTAGTGAGGTTTGGCTAGTGCTGAAACCATGCATAGGATTGGTTTTACTAAATTAAAAACCTTATTACGTACGTCCTCCAAAAGACAGCTGAAAAGTGGAGATTTTAATTTGGTGCTGTTAGAGGTGGCAATTAGAGCATAAGCACCAGGGAGATGGTTTAATGGTAACTGCCTTTTTTTGATGTCAGGCTAGAGCTCCAACTGGAACTTGCGTTACATGCAAGACTGATTGGGTCGGGAACACTCCCTGACAAAGCTACATAATTAGAAATGGATCGAGTTACAGGGGGAGTTGGGAGAGGGCTTCACATTCATAATAGAGCTCAAGACATTACAAATTCATGCTGACAGGGCTGTGGCATTGCCAGACAGAGGCTATAGTGGAACTACAAGTACTTTACGTGCACATTACAAGGACATTTTCAGCATGGTGGGAAAGAACGCAATTAGGACTTTGGAGGTTCGGGTGATAGGGCACAAAGGTTCAATTTCAAAGCATTATTCACTACAGTGTTGTCTGTTTCTAGGCAGTTACATGGATCACCTATGCTCGCTAAATTCATTATAATGGTGAACAAAACACCAAGGGACAGAATAGCAAGCCAACTTACAGTCCCCCACAAGAGCTAAAATTCATGTCATTGACTAAAGAGTGACTGCCAACTGATCAGGAGCTGAAAGAGGACAGGAAAAATTAGAGAGAAGGGCCCTTTCCCTCAGAGCTTGAAGGCTTCTCTGTAGCCTACGCCAACAAGTCTGGGGAAAAAAGGCTAACACTTTTAGTATTTAAGCTTTTTGGGCACTTCCCATGGGAAGCTGTCCCTACCAAAGTGGCCATAGGCTGCAGTCCTCTGATAAATTGGCTTCTTCAGATCCAGATCCCTGGAATATATAAGTCCGTAACTTAATATGTAGCATTCAATTAAAATAAAACAAAACAATCAGCAAGACTCATTTTCAAGAGCTCTGGCAAATGAGTTCAGTTCTCTGGGGTACGCTAGGAAAAAAGTTTGTGGCAGAAATGTTTGTTACTTTCCTGGTGTCCAAACTCCTTGCACAGTTATTAGTAACTACAGCTCTTTTTCCGGCCCTGGCTCAACAAACAGGAAAACTCATTATTCTGAGGAATTCCAATTATCAAAAAGCTCATCTGAGATAGCAGAATACTTACCAACATCCCACTGCTCACTACGGTTATTTCCTTTGTAACAGCCTTGAACATCCCACTTAGCTATACATTAAATTTCTCAATTCAAACACCTTTAGGTATGATGAGCAAATCCCGTATCTAGACTGGTTAGTTTAAGCCATGGAACACTAATTTTATTTCCCAACTAAGCCCCCCAAAGGCAATTTAAAGCATCAGCATGTTTTAGAAATTAGCTGTTCCCCAACTTAAGGAGTCTACCTTCACCTCTTGGATTTACGCAGTATGTATACACACCCGCACCCTGTATTTTTCATTATCAATATGCTTTTACCATCTTTACCTGACAATGACCCCAGGGCGAAGATCAAAATTCTTCTTCACAATCTCTAATAGCTCTCTCTCACTCTTCTGAGAGGTACCATAATGGAAAATGGAGATTGACAATGGATGAGAAACTCCAATAGCGTAAGAAACCTATAAGGATCCAAATGTTCTGAGAGTTAGTACTTATGAAGACATACTTGAAGGGGCCAGGGATTTAGCTCAGCGGCATAAGCGCCTGCCTGGCAAGCGTGAGGTCGTTGAGTTCAATCCCTGGTACCAAAAACAAAACAAAACAAAACAAAACAAAACACAACACAACACAACAAAGATGAATTTGAGTGATTAATACATTGGCGTAAACTAGTAAAGTTTATACTACATACCCTCCCCACTTACGTAATGTTACCCTAGTTGTATAAAGAGTATATAAATGTACCTGTACAAGAACCCTTCTGCACAGACCTCCTTTAACAAGGGATTTTGCCACCCAACGAGCAGCATAAGCAGCTGAACGGTCCACCTTGGTATAATCCTTTCCTGAAAAGGCACCTCCTCCATGAGCTCCCCAACCACCATATGTGTCCACAATGATTTTCCGGCCAGTCAAACCAGCATCACCCTGGAATTAAAGGATTTCAGTAACTTTACACCTAATTCTTCCTAATGGAGTGGTTCTACATTAGGCTGTATTCTAAACCATTCAAGATTCACGGGTATACTTTAGAAAACCTAAAAAGAAAGAATGATAGTACCAAAAATTTCCCAAGTAACCTATAATCCAAAACAAAACACAAGAAAAGACCACATGGAAAAAACTGAATTAACATTACCTGAGGCCCACCGATAACAAATCTGCCACTTGGCTGTAGGTGGTAGATTGTATCCTCATCAAGATATTTCGTAGGCACAACAGCCTTGATAACCTTCTCCTTTAGGGCATCTCTCATCTCATCAAGACAAACTTCCTCATCATGTTGAACAGAGATAACAATTGTGTGGACTCGGATGGGAATCACAGCACCACGATCTTGCA
This sequence comes from Cuniculus paca, assembly GCA_004365215.1. NCBI lineage: Eukaryota > Metazoa > Chordata > Mammalia > Rodentia > Cuniculidae > Cuniculus > Cuniculus paca. The sequence continues at coordinate 5,575 of RJWT010032721.1, read as the reverse complement.
TATACTGCACAGTCACCTTGAGGGCAACATAGGTGATCAGAATTTCGCGTACCAAATAGTAACTCTCTTAAATTATAACAATAAAAACACAACTGTCACTCACTCTGCTCAGTCAGCTATAATTAAACTTTATATATTTCTTATGCTAGTGTAATATGAGACAGTACAGCACTTTGTTTTTTCAGACAGTCTTGCTATGTAGTTCAGCTTGGCCTTGAACTCACTATGAAGCCCAGGTTGGCCTCAAACTTGTGGCAATCCTCCTGCCTTAGTCTCCTGAGGGCTGGGATTACAGGTGTGTACCACCTTGCCTGGTGAGACAGTACAGCTTTAAAATCACTTACTTGGGTTTTTGAATCTGGGCGTAACCAAGGCAGAGTACCACTGCGACGTAATTCAGCCAGTTTGGCGTTTAGCTTGTGGGCTAACACAATGGTTAAAGGCATACACTCTTCAGTTTCATCAGTGGCATAACCAAACATTAAGCCCTGGAAAAGGATTAAGTCACCAATGTGATCATTTCAAGTGTAAGAATTTATTGTGACAGATGCAAACAGCCTTTATGACAGTACCTGGTCTCCAGCACCAATGTCTTCTTCATTCCGGTCAAGATGAACACCTTGAGCAATATCTGGTGATTGCTGCTCCAAGGCCACGAGCACATTGCAAGTCTTGTAGTCAAACCCTATAAACAAAAATGTTTTTCTAGGAAAAGCCACAATTGTGTTGTCTTTTGACAACACAATTCAGAATTCTAACTATTACAAAGAAATCAGATGTAGTAGTCCCTTACCATGATCTTACTTTGTGCTTTTAGTTTTTTCTAATATTTAATCTCAAAATATCAAATGGAAATTCCAGAAAATAAATTTAAGTCTGGCCCTCTATTCTGAGGAGGGTGATGAAATTCTGTCACTCTGCAGCTGTCTACTGGCTGTGCTGTAGAAGCACCCAATGTGGACATACCAATGTCTTAAATGATAAGTACAGTTTGGTGATATCCAGTATACATCAAGGTAATGGGACATATAACCTACACCAAAATGTCACTCTTTGAAGGGGCTGGAATCCGACCAGAACAAAAGTGTAAAGTATAACAAAACTACACGACTGGAGTTTAGGAGTACCTATTAAATTTTAGTTACCACCGTATGCTGTAAATGGGAAAACATTGTAGAATGAAATCATTAAAACACACCTTTGGAAGAATCATCATATCCAATGTGCTTAATGGCTTCCCGAACCACTTTCTGGTAGTCAACAGCAGCTCTGGATGTAATTTCCCCAGCGAGAAGGATCATTCCAGTTTTAGCAACAGTTTCTAAAAAAAAAAGGTTCACAGCAAATGCCACTTTCACAAGTTTTCAGCATTACTTTCTATCAGTTGATAAGTAAGTACATCCAATCTGCACCTACCACAAGCCACTTTGGCATCTGGGTCCTGCAGAAGGTGGGCATCAAGGACAGCATCACTGATCTGGTCACAGATCTTATCTGGAAGAAAGAATTCTTGACTCAATTTTTAAAAATTATTGATGCCCCCCCATCAATTGAAAAAGCTAGAGTTTTGCCTTTTTTATTTTTAATGAGCAGAATATATTTATTGAGAGAAAGCTTCTGAGAGAGAGACAGAAGGGGTCCTGAGTGGCTTGCCCTATTTTTATTTTTTAAAGCACTGGGTAAAACATACATAAATGAACAACAGTGAACAAGTCAACTGCATGAAACATGCAGATCTTAACTGGTGCTTAAAGCACTGCTTTATCAGAGTATTAGAATATTAAAGAGACAACAGTGCATGTTACTACCATCATTGCATAAGCTCAACTCAGTATATTTAATGCATCTTAACTTAGTATGTGTATAGTTTACACCTTACAAGGACGTTAGTACTTCCTTGAATCATTTCGGTTTTTCCTAAGAACAGCCACTTAAACTGAGATTTAACAGATAAAAAGTAGAAATGACATTTTTAAATTAAAAAACCTAACCAAAGAAACACCATTACAGCGTTAATTTCTAAAGACAACGATTCTTAAGTCTGACCAACCAGAAAGGTGAACTTTTTTCTTAACAATTTCTTCAATAGTTGAATGGTAGTGCCTTCCTAGAATCTCAGTACCGTGGTGGGCTGGCTGGCTGAGTCACTAGCGTTTACACCCAGCCTGAACAATTTAGCCACTCTCACGGTAACTGGGCTGGGGATGTAGCTCAGCACCGAAGCGCGCGCGCACACACTCCAGTCCACTTTGCCTATAGATAATATTCAGTTCCACGGGCATTACCAACAAACCCCTACGTGTACCTGGGGAGTCTTAAAGAACTGAGATGTACACAGATCAGCCTCCCTAATTTTAAACACCAATTAGGGCAACAAGAGAATTAAAGACTTCAACGAAAGGTTAACAGACTAGAAAATGCTCAAATACATTCTAAATCTCAATCTCCCCCACCGTACAGTGCATCATCATTGGAGGAGGGGCAAAATACCCTCTCCTGAATTTTCTGTAGCCATTCAAAGCGGAATTATGCACTCGAGACTGAAATGTACTAAGTGTCACAGAACCCCACAGCAGAACACTTGACCTTCAGCATTCTTCAAGGCTGCCTGGGGGATTTCACCACAGGCACGGCATTCTCAAGCAACCCAACGAGTCAAGTTATTGTGGCCACCCTAAAGGTCTAGAAGCAATCTAAAGAGCACAACAATGGCGTTTATTGGGTTCTGTGTTCAAGTACAGGTTGAAATTTGCTGAAAACAGCTCCACTCGTTCGCGTGTGGATTCCTGTAATGGCGCGTCAGCGGACAAAGCCCGGAGAAGGCCACGGAGCCGAACCCCCGCGGCCTGCACGCTAAGACTTCAACAGGAACCCCAAACCAATGTGAGCCGGCCCTGATTCCCACTTCCCATCCTCTGCACCCGTGGGCCAAGGAGGAGCGACCTGAGACCGAAGCCCCGCACCGTATTTGGTCGGAGGCTGTCACCTTGAGGCCAAAGCCACCTTCGCCTACAATCCAGTCCGTATTCCGCTGAGTACCCGAAGCTGCGGTGGCAGCCAGCGGCGTACGTAGCGGGTCACCTGCCCCCACCCCCCGCATCGAAGCCCAGGGCTCCCCTCGCCCGGAGGCCACGGGCGGCAAGCACGTGGTCGCCGCTGCAATGCGGAGCGCGCGCCCGAGGCCGGACGCGAGCACGCGGGGCGGGGCGCCCACTTGAGGTTCTGCAGTCGCGAGGACCAGAAGAACAGTGCCCTCCCCGGGCAGAACACGAACTGTCGCGGCCCCCGCCCTTCTCGCTTTCTGGAATCTTCCGCCAGCCTGGGCGCGCGGCCGGATGGGAGGGGAAGGTCGGGAGGGGGGGAGGGGAGCGACGGGGACGCGCGCGGCGGCGACGCCACGAGGAAGGCGCGCGGCTGTCGTTCTTACCACTGTCCGCAGGGCAAGGACGGGCCCCGCGGACCCCACCCTCGGCGACCGCGGCCGGCGCTCCCCTCCTGCCTCTCACCGGGTCCCAAGCCCCGCCATCTCACCTGGGTGGCCTTCCCCCACTGACTCCGAGGTGAAGAGGAACGTGCCCTCCTCGATGAAAGCGTCGTGGAAACCGTTGAGCTGCCCGTTCATATTGGCGATGGTGGGTTAAGAAGGCGGCGTTAAGGAGACAAGCGGGCAGTAGCGAGGAAGCGACTGCAAAGGCGCAAGCTAGGGACGTCGCCCTACTTCGGGAGGGCAGGCGGCGCGGAGCTAACGAAGCGGCCAGCGGCGAGGCCCAGTATTTATAGAGCAGCGCCCGCGCGAGCCCGGCTAGGCCCCGCCCCCCGGCCCCGCGCGCCAATGCGCCGCTGGCGCGGAGGTGGCGGGGAGAAAGAGGGCGGTGCAGCGACCGCCAGGGCTGAACCACTCTCCGAGGCAGGGGGAGGCAACTGCCCCTCCTAGGAGTATTTAGCCATTTTAAGCACTTAGAAACAAGGGGTCAGTGGAAGTACGCGTCCACAGAGCCTGTATGTCCGTCCGTGTTCCACGCGGGAGGGACAGCGCCGAGGGTTTTAGAGCGCCGAGGCTCCCCTGTGCGTGATGTGGCACCTCCCTCCGACCGTTGGCGGGGAGATCAGTGCGCTAGGTCGCCGCCCCCAGCGGCGGCGAGGGGAATCGCGGGGCTTCTGGCTCTGCTGGTCGAGGGTCCTTCCGGCCGCCCCGCCTTCGCACGGCCTGTGACCGGGGGCCGGTGGCTCGCTCCTGGCCATGTGGCGGTGGCCATGTTGGCTGCCCGCGGGCGCGTCATCACACAGCCATGTTCTGCCCAGCCCGCTGGCCGCCGGTGGGCGGAACTGCTGAGGGGCGCCGGCCCGGTTGCTAGTAATTTCTCGGTTAATGGCTTCCTTGAAAACGGCTGGAAAGAGAATGAATGAGAGTGCTGCAATCGACTTAAACAACGCCGCCCCCTCCCCGAGGCGTGTCATCCTCCCGAGCCGAGTGCGGAGGCCGCACACTGTCCTCGGTCGGAGGGCTGGCCGCTGCCGAGGCTGCCCTGTGCCTCTAGAAGACCAGTATGTAATAAAAAAGAAAGAAAATTGGGACTAAGTGACTTCACGCTCTTGAAGCGAATACTGAGCGAGTCTTTCTTTTTTTAGAGAAAATCCCCACGCAGGCCCTCGAATGTGCTCGGGCAGCAGAAGCGGTCGGTCCTGGCGGGAAGCTTTCACTTAAAATGTCCCCCTGCGTTCGTCCCAGTTTTACGGCATTACAGAGGGGCCAGGAAAAGGAGCGAAACCAAACCAGAGCCGACGAGGAGTCGGGGAGCGAGCGACCTGGCGGCGTCCCGCTGGCCCCCAGCGCCGGGGCGCCGAGAAGCCGGGGTCCGCGAGGTTCCTGGGCGACGCCTGCTCCGGGCAAAGGTTGCAACGCTTCGCCTTGGGGAGACAGGCACACCCCATGCCGCGGACGCCCGCTGCCCGTCACTAGGGTTAGGTGAATGCTGAAGAAAACGCCTCTAGGTGAAGCGATCCGCGCGGGGTGAGAAGCCGGGCATCTGCACACGGAAACAAAAGAAGCGTGGGGCTGTGCCCGGGGCATCAACAAAGAAGGCACAGACAGGCTCATCTCCGGACTCACCGTCCACATCCATCATCACAGCGGGCGGCCTGAGAAGGTTAAGTGCGAAAGAGGCAATGGATAGGTTATTCTTACTGGTTGGTTTTTTACTTTTCAAACCAACTCTTCATGGAAAAATAACTATAATACTATGTCATCAATTTTTATTTTAGTATAATTGCACTTTTTTTTTTTGGTAAGATACCATTTTATGAACTCACAGTGACTAATAGAATTGTCTATCGAAACCGCATGTGTAGGCTGGTCAGTGCATTATCTCCCAACAGAAAAATCTATACAGGAAGCCAGAATATAATTAGAAGATTATTTTATTAATAGGGAGGCAGAAATATAATTAGAAGGTTAGTTTATTAATAGGGAGGCAGAAGAAAGAGATTGCATGATTGGCTCATTAAATCCCGATGCCTCTTTGTTACCAACTCCACAGTGGGCTGGCTCTTCCTGCCAAGACTGAGGTGAAGAGAG